>JAQMYF010040229.1:0-12294 GCA_030014195.1 Neosilurus mollespiculum
TTTCAGCATGACAATGATCCCAAACACACCGCCCGGGCAATGAAGGAGTGGCTTCGTAAGAAGCATTTCAAGGTCCTAGAGTGGCCTAGCCAGTCTCCAGATCTCAACCCCTTAGAAACTCTTTGGAGGGAGTTGAAAGTTCATGTTGCCTAGCGACAGCCCCAAAACATCACTGCTCTAGAGGAATGGGCCAAAATACCAGCACCAGTGGGTGAAAACCTTGTGAAGACTTACAGAAAATGTTTGACCTCTGTCATTGCCAACAAAAGGTATATAAAAAAGTACTGAGATGAACTTTTGTTATTGACCAAATACTTATTTTCCACCATAATTTGCAAATAAATTCTTTAAAAATCAGACAACGTGATTATCTGGATTTGTTTTGTCTCATTTTTTCTCTCATAATTGAGGTATACCTATGATGAAAATTGGAGACCTCTCTCATCTTTTAAGTGGGAGAACTTGCACAATTAATGGCTGACTAAATAGTTTTTTGCCCCACTGTTTCATTGATTTATTTTTACAAAATTTGCATCCTTTGAACTTAAAATAGACATATATTAGTTACTTGCTTCTATTTTTCTATTGTTTTACTTCTCAAAAAATAAAATTATTCAACAGAGCCCATTCATAAAGATGTAACTTGCTTCCAGTGCAATTGCTTCCTTTTGGTGTTGTAATACGAACAAACTGTGTCACTTTCTTCTTTTTCAAATTGCTTTTGCACGTTTGGTTTTTATTTTCACACAAACACACTTTTAAAAGGTGCAAGCAGCTACCCAGAGCCCATTTATTGCAAAATCTCTCTTTTTTGACCAAAATGTCACTTACTTCCTTTTGGCATTGTAGAGCAGAGTTGATGCTCAATTCTTTTACACACACACACAGACACACACACAAACACACACACACACACACACACACACACATGTCCTATAACTTGAAGTATCTTAATGTGGGACAGTTTGGCAAAATTTTAGGCTAATTCATCCAGTGTAACATAACTCCACATAACCCATTATTTTACATTACAGCATTACAGATCTATTCTTGTCAACAAATGTTATGGGTACAGTTAACACTGTGCTTAGCAGGTTAGTAGTCAATATAAAAGGCATACTAAATTGGTTTGTTTTTCACTCCATATTGATAATATGCACTGATGTCATCGGACTGCATATTATGACCAGCACCGCCATCTTGGAAGTTAAACAAATCCTTGATGCCTGTGTGTTTAATTTACAATAAAAAGCCAACTAAATACATTGATTCACTGAAATGGCTCATATGGAAAGGTATCAAGAGAAGATAAAGATTATGGATGACTTTAAGATTATGGATGGCACCCTTACATAGCAATATCTCTGCCCATCCAGTTCTGCCTCCCTGCACACTGAGCTTGGAGCTATTGGTTGTTGTCTGTTGCTCCTGAAAAGTGCTTCCATGGCTGTGAAGGAAAACACACCTTATTT
Source organism: Neosilurus mollespiculum (assembly GCA_030014195.1). Classification (NCBI taxonomy): domain Eukaryota; kingdom Metazoa; phylum Chordata; class Actinopteri; order Siluriformes; family Plotosidae; genus Neosilurus; species Neosilurus mollespiculum. The sequence continues at coordinate 1,473 of JAQMYF010040229.1, forward strand.
AGATTTTCCACAGAGAAAATGGTAAGAAGACAGTGGAGAGAGATCCTTTTTTCCAGGCCAGCCAAAATAAGTAAATATTTGTTGGTTAGTTGGTTTCTCAACCAAGTGAAATACAAAGATGGACTTACGGTTAGGCTGCAGCTGAAGCCCTGCACTGTCTCAACTATAATTAAAATAAAGAAACCATGTAAAGGGACTGTTAATGCTGTGAATAGAGTATCAGTTTAGACAGTGAGCAGACACATGTAGTAAAACGTTTCTGTAGAGCTAATGGTGATGAGCACACAGAAACAAATTAGAGATATAGATAAAGTTTTGTAGACAGGTAATGGTGACTTTCACATTTATAGTAAACATGTGCAGGTGCATTAACACCTGTACTGCACTGCTATTTTAACCATTTCTGTTAAAAATGGTTGTCTTCATTTCTCATAGGTTATGTGACCTAGGCATCAGAACCTTTGAAAAATCTACCCTTTATTTTATAATTTTCTGTCATGTATTTAAGAAAACCAGGTAATAAACCATAAAATAATGTGATTCGTCCAGCTCATGCATCAAAGTTACACTTTTTATGAGATGTTTTATTTGTTGTGTGCTATGCTTAGTGCAACCCTGTTATGAATACTCAGGAACCTAATAAAAGTATATTTTTTTTAAAAAATGGTTCAATAAATACTTTACAATTAAGTAAAGAAAGCCACATTCACATTGAATAATCATTTAAATTCAGATAAGACTTGACCTCTATTAATTGAAGCAACTTTTGAAATCTGGCTTGCCCAACTTTTCAATATTTGCATGTTTGTTTATTTTTTACTAATTTCAGTATTGAATTAAAAATTTTTGCTCACATCCATTACACTTTAAATCATTCAAACTATTAAAAGGACAATAGGTCAAACCCTCATTAGTTTGGTAAAATCACTTAAGATTATTTTGAGAAAAATTATAACAGGGTTGAAATTAGAGTAAAAGGGTTGTGCAGAGTAACAGGGTTGAATGGATCCATTACTGCAAAATTGACATCACCAGCAATTACTGTAAAAATATCAATACTATCATACTGTTACGTCCATATCAAACTCTCTACCCGACTCTCACACACTGCGAGCACACTCCCCCGAGTACTAATCATCATCACCTGCACCTCATCACCAGCGCTGATTGACTTCCCCATATAAACCCCCGCTAGACATGCTTCAGTGTCTAGCCTCGTTGGAGATGCACGTATTTCACAGGTACTCCTTCTAGCGTCTTGTACTCACTTTGATTTCCGCGTTCTCAACCCTTTGCGACTTCTCCTGAAGTTTCCCCGGACCCTTGGTTTATCTTCCTGTTGTTTTTTTGTTGGTTTTGGTTCACCCCTCGTGGCAGGTTTCCTTTTCTGACCCCATTTTGTGTTGTCAGTGTTTTGGTGGCTCACGGAGCCCGTGTTTGTTTTGGGATAAATAAAACCCACATTATTTCCTCTATCCTCTTGTCTCTGGGAGTCTATCATAACAGAAGGATAGACCAAGACAGACGAGATGGAGGCCATGCCCACTTTCCCTCCGGACACGTTCCAATCTCTCGTGGAGGAAGTAAGGTGTGCCTTAACACCTTTGGAGGCTCCCTCTGCGAGGCCAGTGCTTGCAGCTTCCGCCGAAGGTGATATCATTAACCCTGCACACTACTCCTGGGACGCTGACAGCTGTGAGGAATTCCTTCTCCAGTGCTCGCTGGTGATTGAAATGCACCCCGCTCATTTTCACACCGAACGAGCCAAAGTGGCCTACATCATCTCCTTGCTATCCGGCAAAGCACTGCAATGGGCAGAGGGGCAGTGGAGACAGAACGGGCCCGCAGTATCCACATACACCGCGTTCACCACTCCGGGAGGTGTTCAGCCACCCTAACAGTGACTCTACCAACCAGGAGAAACTTCATCAGCTCCGTCAAGGGCGGATGAAAATCGGGGAGTACGCCCTGGAATTCTGAACCCCCGCCGGGACCAGTGGGTGGAATGAGGCGGCCCTAATCACCCATTTCCGCCAAGGCTTAGAATCTTTGCTGCGGTTACAACTCTCCCCCTACGACGATTCCATGGTCGTGGAGAGGTTCATTCAGCTGGCCATCCGCGTCGCGCATTGATGGGGAGGGTGCATCGTGGAGTTGCAACATCCTGTTCCCTCCACGCCAACTCTACCATCCACAGAACCCATGCAGGTGGATTCGCTCCAACTCACTCCCGCCAATCAACGTAGATGTGCTATGGAGGATCTTTGCATCTACTGTGGCCAGTCGGGACATTCTCTAGCGACCTGCCCTACTCGCCCCCCACGTCCGTTGGTGAGTCAAGGTCACATCAAGCCCCTAAAGTCCCAGTCTCTATCCACTCCAGTAACCCTCACTATGCCACTGTGCTCCCTTACAGTCACGGCGCTAATCGACTCCAGTTTAGCTGGCAACTTCATGTACGGGGACCTGTGTCAAAGGCCCCAGCTCAAGTTACATCACTGCCCGACGTCCTTCTCTATATGATCCATAATCGGGGAACCCCTCACTTCACGGGAACTTCAGCTCCAAACAGACCTCGTGCTACTGAACATCGACTTCCTGCACCAAGAGGAACGATCATTTCTGGTACTCAAAAACTCAAACGCCGACATCATCCTTGGGTGACCTTGGCTCACACTCCAATCACCCTGAATCTCTAGTGCCACCAGCGAAGTCCTTAAGCGGGGAAAGGTGTGCTTCTCGCATTGCTTTCCGCAGTTCCCCCAATGAACCCTCTGGAATCATGTCGAAATTGGTACCACCACCACTGAGAGCCCTTCAGCCCAGACAGTCATATCGATCCCAGAGTAGTATTCCGATTACCATGACGTTTTCAGTCGGGGACTCGCCGCGGGATTGCCACCTCAATGACCCTGGGACTGTGCCATCGAACTGGTACCCGGCGCATCGGTCCCCAAAGGACACGTATACCCTCTGTCTTTGCCAGAACGACGAGCCATGGAAGAATTCATAGAAGAAGCACTACAACAGGGCTATATTCGTTCGTCCACCTCGCTCGCTGCCTCCAGTTTCTTCTTCGTCTCCAAGAAGAATGGGGGTCTGCGGCCATGCATCGATTACCGGGCACTCAACCAAGTCACCGTCAAGTATCCATTACCACTAGTACCCGCAGCCCTGGAACAGCTCCGTGGAGCTACCGTCTTCAGTAATTTGGATCTCCGTAGTGTCTATAATCTGGTGCATATCCGTTCAGAAGATGAATGGAAGATGGCATTTATCACACCCAACGGTCACTATGAGTACCTGGTTATGCCATATGGGCTATCGAATGCTCCTTCCGTGTTTCAAGGCTTTATGAATGAGATCTTTCGGGACATGTTGGACAGATATGTAATTGTGTATATCAGTGATATCCTTACCTTCTCTCCAGACCTTTCCACCCATGTACGACATGTGACCAAAGTTCTCCAATGCCTACGCCACCATCAACTGTTCCTGAAGGCAGAAAAGTGCTCCTTCCACCAGACGACAATATCCCTTTTAGGCTACGTGATAACTCCCCAAGGGGTCCATATGGAAGAGGAGAAGGTCAAAGTCGTAAAAAACTGGCCCAAACCCAAGACGGTGAAAGCCCTGTAAAGATTCCTGGGATTTGCCAACTTCTACCACCAGTTTATCAAAAACTTTGTTTTGACAGCTCCCCTTACCATGCTCCTCCATGGCAAAGCCAAGACTCTAGTCTGAAATGACACAGCCAAACACACCTTTCAATGTCTCAAGGAATCATTTCTCTTGGCACCGGTACTCCATCATCCAGATCCAGATAAGCCATTCATCGTGGAAGTGGACGCCTCAACCAGTGGAGTAAGGGTTGTGCTGTTGCAGCGTCAACATAAAGGGAACCGACCTCTGCCATGCACATTCTTCTTTCATAAATTGAGCCCGGCAGGACAAAACTATGACGTTGGGAACCGCGAGCTCCTGGCAATCAAACTTGCCCTTGAGGAATGGCGGCACTGGCTAGAGGGTGCACAATATCCCTTCCAGGTAATCACGAATCATAAGAGTTTGTGTTACATAAGAGAGGTGAAATGCTTGAACCACCGCCAAGCTCGCTGGGCTTTATTCTTCACACGATTTAATTTCACCATAAAGTACTGCCCGGGGTCATGGAACACCAGTGCCGATGCCCTATCTTGCATCCACGACGCCAACAAAGCATTGGATCAGCCAACCGCAATACTCCCTCCTAAAGTGTTCATCAACGCCATACAATGGGACCTGGAGGAACAAATTCAAGTCGGATCCGGCCCCGCCAGAAACTCTGCGAGGGCATCTGTACATACCCAGGGACCTCAGACATCCCCTGCTACAGGCAGTACACTCCACTCCAGGTACTCGTCACCCAGGGACTACTGCAACTCTCTCCCTCCTCCAGGAGCATTATTGGTGGCCCAGAATGTCCTCCATGAACAAAAGGTTCGTGGCCGGATGCGAGGCGTGTAACATCTCTAAGGCACATCGACACCTCCCGGCAGGAAAGCTCCTTCCTCTGCCCATACCTTGGCGTCCATGGTCACACCTGGGGGTGGATTTCATGACGGATCTCCCACCATCCGAAGGTAACACTTGCATCCAGTCATAGTGGATCGTTTTTTGAAGGCATGTAAACTAATCCCCCTCCAGTCCCTCACTACAGCATCAGAAATGGCAAGGGCCTTATTGGAACATGTCTTCTGCAACTTTGGGCTGCCGCAGGGCATAGTAACAGACAGGGGCCCACAGTTCACCTCAAGGTTCTGGAGGGCATTCTTTAAACTCATGGGTGTAACCGTCAGCTTGTCATCAGGGTATCACCCCCAAACCAACAGACAAACTGAAAGGAAAATTCAGGAGATAGGGCAATTCCTGAGAACCTTCTGCAACCGCCATCACACTTCCTGGAACCAGTTCCTTCCATGGGCCGAGTATGCACAGAACTCCCTTCATCAGCCATCCACTGGGCTGACCCCTTTCCAGTGCATACTTGGTCATCAACCTCCTCACTTTCCCTGGAATAGGGAGACCACTAATACACACATACAAATTAGAACTCCCTCCCTCCTATAAAATCCACCCAGTATTTCACATTTCACTACTTAAACCATATCACTCACCCCTGGTCTCTCCATCCACAGAGTCGGGCGAGGCAACAGAGCCCCCTCCACCAATGGCAGCGGACAAGGACCTCATCCACGCCGTCCGGGGTCTCCTGAACTCTCGCCGGCGCCGTGGGAGGATCGAATATCTGGACGACTGGGAAGGCTATGGTCCAGAGGAACAATCCTGGGTCCCCCGCACGGATATCCTAGACCCCATCCTAATGGAGAAATTTCATCGCCAGCACCCCAGCCGATCAGCACCTTCCCTTCGGGGTCGCCCATGGCGTCGACAGCACCCGAACCCCGGAACGGCTCCTGGAGGGGAGGTACTGTTACGTCCATTTCAAACTCTCTCCCCGATTTTCACACACTGCGAGCACACTCCCCCGAGTACTAATTATCATCACCTGCACCTCATCACCAGCGCTGATTGACTCCCCATATAAACCCCTGCTAGACACACTTCAGTGTCTAGCCTCGTTGGAGATGCACGTATTTCACAGCTACTCCTTCTAGCATTTTGGACTTACCTTGATTTCCACGTTCTCAACCCGTTGTGACTTCTCCTGAAGTTTCCCCGGTCCCTTGGCTAATCTTCCTGTTGCTTTTTTGTTGGTTTCGGTTCACCCCTCGTGGCAGGTTTCCTTTTCTGACCCCATTTTGTGTTGTCAGTGTCTTTGTGGCTGTGTTTGTTTTGGGATAAATAAAACCCACATTATTTCCCCTATCCTCTTGTCTCCGGGAGTCTATCATAACACATAACTTGCATTCCTCAGTAACTTAAACTTCCCTCCTAACCTTGAATTCCCAGGTTGAGAGCTGACTGGTGATTCTGGGCTGACTGGAGGGGTGTTTAATCTTTCAAGTTCCTTCGTCCTGGCATTACACCTCTTATGAGCCTCTCTCCACCTTTTACACAAGACAAGCTGCTCTCTCCTACTGCGTTCTTTTTGTCTTTTTTTCTTCCCTGTTTTTCCATGTCTTTCCTCCACTTCTCTTTCTCTTTTTCTAAGTACCGCTGTCTCCTCTGTTTATCAGCATCACGCCTGGCACATTACTGGCTCTGCTTTTCAGCAGCACTCAGTGTTGTGCAAGAACTCATAGAAATTAATTAAAACATTTTAAAATGTATGTTGTAAATAATCTGAACATGAACACTTAAAAAGAGTTGAGTTCATGTTCAGTTAATAATCTCATCCAGATAGTTATTGCAACATTGACATACTTATGCTACCTGGTGGCAATAAAAATAAAAAATAGCAATTTATATTCCAGAAAATGTGGTAATACATTTAAAACAAGTAAATTATGCTAAATTATACATACACATTTCATTTTACTAAAGATAATGGGTTCTCCCTGTTGAGTGAACTGAAGGAAATGCAACCCTGTTAATGCAGACAACCCTGTTACTCTAATTACAGTAACAGGGTTGCAGGTAACAGGGTTGAAAATCAATGCTAATGTTAGCTTTTTTTCAGGAATAGATGCTAGCTGTGAAATGTAATGTTACTGTTAGCATCAAGGATAGACTTAGTTATATTAATAAATAAAGAAAACTTTGTATTAATTTGTCTTATTCTGATAATATGACTAACAGGGTTGCATTGGTTAGAGAAGGCTTAAAAGATTGGCAAAATATGAAAGATAGAAGAGAGGACTTTCTTTTGAGCTACCCATGGTGTCAGCATACGGCTTGATGATGTCATTTCCTCTGTGTCACATAACTCAGTGTTTTTCTTCTTCTTCTGCCATGCTAAATAGGTTTCAGTAACAGGGTTGCACGCAGGTTGTGGTACACAACTTCAATGCATCGTTACTATTATTTAAAATATGTTGATGATTAAATTAATTGTTTTAACAATTACAAGAGACACATATCAACAAAATCATACAAAAAAGGGTATTTACAATTTTTTTTTAATGGTTATATTTGATGTGCAAGTTTGTCATTAGGAAGGTGGGACAAGAGAAAACATTGGGTGGGACAGCAAATGTCCTCCAATTCTGGAATGTCCCATGTTTCCTGTCTGTATACTAACTACAAATTATTCACTAACTGGGAGCTTTGTAAAGATTTTATAACAGAGTAATTGGGATGAAATGAGGACATTCAAGCCTGGCAAACAGTTTTTTAGGTAAATGTTGGTTCATATTATTGTAATTAGGTCTCTTCCAGGTGTTCAGTGCACTGCTCTGAGATCATTTTGAGCAGTAGAAAAAAGTCCATGAGCTTGTTACCTTTGGTATTTCTCTACAATAAATGTTTTCCACCTCTGTTGGCATCTACAGGCACGTCACACATGTGGGTTAAGTAATAATTATATGCTGTATAATTAATAAAAACAGCTTGTTATGAGGGTGGAAAAGTGGCAGAGTGGTTAGCACATCCACCACACAACAAAAAGGTCCTGGGTTCAAATCCTTGGCTCTGGTGAATCTGTGTACAGTTTGCATGCTCTCCCCATGCTTGTGTGGGTTTCTTCTGGGTACACTGGCTCCCACATTACAAAAGCAGATTAGGCCAACTGGCTGTTCCAAATTGACCTTAGGTGTGAGTGTGAATGGTTGTGTGTGTGTGTGTGTGTGTGTGTGTGTGTGTGTGTGTGTGTGTGTGTGTGTGTGCGTGTTGTCCCTGCGATGGTCTGGAGAGCTATTTAGGGCATATCCTGCTTTCTCCAGTGTCAGCTGAGGTGGCTCCCCTGCAACCATAGTAGGATTAAGTATCCTAAAAATGAGTGAAATGAGAGAGAGCTTATCATGACAAAGGACAAAATACTTTATATTACACAGGAAGTTGTGATAAGCAGTACTTACCATTCTGAGCCATTCTGAATTAATCTTTGTTGGTGAGGTTTTTCAGGCAGTCCAACTGCAAGATCAGATTTAGGGTCATACATACATCAATTAAAAATTTTGACAGTTCAAAATAACAGGAAAATACATTAGTTTCTTGATCTGCAATTTAACAACACAACCTCTGGAAAGGCTTTAGAGACCTGCTGTGACCTGTTGCCAGTGTCCAATCACAGCAGTGATTGTGACACAGAGAGCAGAAATACCATAAATAGGAGGAGGAAGCCAAACAGGCCATCCAGCATGCACACTCAAAATCAGTGTGAAGATGGGAATACAGCTTCCTGAAGAACTGTGAGTATTTTTTAATTAGTAATAATACTTTGATACTACAATAGTGCCCGAAATAAAAAATAAAGGTCTGAAATGGGTAAAATATCTGACTTTTAAAAGGTTTTAAGTATATAATATATGGAAACATAAATAATTGTATATACCATATGGAAACAGGAGGAAAACTAAAAGCCAAACAAGATTTTTACAGTCACTTGTGGTCTAATCACAATAAATTAAATTTACACCATAAGCAAGAGGCAAGGCTTACATGCCTTACATGAGAGCCATAAGTTTGCAATTTATAATAATAAATAAGATTGCCATTTCTGAAACAGAAACTTATGGCTCTCATGTAAGGCGTGTAAGCCTTGCCTCTTGCTTATGGTGTAAATTAGTCTTTGTTATTACATTTGCCCTGTCCTGTTGGCCAGAAGTTAATTTCATTTCATATAATTTTCCGAACTGGTTTTAGGGTGCAAGGGAGGCTGAAGCCCACCCCAGCTGACTCCGGGTTTTCACACTTACACCAACACATAGGAGCAAACAAAAATATCCAAATGCCTAATGTGCAAGTCTTTGAAGCATGGGATAAAACTGGAGAATCTGGATGAAACCCATGCAAGAACAGGAGGAACATGCAAACCCCACCTAGAAATGCCCGTCAGCTATGGAGCTTGAACACAAGGCACTCTTGCTGTGATGTGGAAGTGCTAACCACTGAGCCACTGTGCCGCCCAGGCTTAAAGTTACTTGGCCATAATATAAAGCTATTTGGTGTCTCAAAGCTGCTGGCTAAATGGTAATGGATGTAACAAAAACATATGTACTGGAGAAACCAATTATATTCTTTTAGGTTTATATAAAAAAAAAGTAGTTAAACAGTGAATAACAGGCTTCAACTTTCTCTTGAAATTAGGCAGGAAGACAGAAACATGAAAAAACATTATTTAATAAGGACAAACTTAAAAGACAGGGGTTAAAGAAATATGAACAGTGAAATCAGAGTACATTGAAGTTGAGTGTGCAGTGCTGCGTAAAAGCAATATGGTCAGTTGTATGGTTGTGCACTTGAGTTACACAGTGCTTCACTCAAGCATGGCAAATCTGTGTATTTTTTTAAAAATATGATAAATATGATAAAAAATGATTTCTGGAAATCATGGTACATTGTAGAAAAGGTGTTTCAACTGATTGTAAAAGGGTTATTATTTCTGCAAAAAGTTTAATAAGTTTAATATTCTGAAGCTATATGATTCTAGGGCCTACTTTAGAGGATCTCTAAGGCTCTAAACCTGCCTGTGCTGGAAGCTCATGTGATTAAAAAAAGAAAATAAACTATAAAAATCTATTATTATTATTATTATAATTATTATTATTATTATTATTATTATTATTATGACATTCAAAACTTAGGTGTAATGTATACTAGTATATACCCCAGGCTCAGTGGATGTTGCTAAAACGAACATTCCCCTTAATGTTCCGTCTTGACATTGCCCACCTCACCTTTGGTGCATAAGTGTTAATTATACCATTGATAGGGTAGTTTGAACCAGTCACTGATAAGCCTAATGCTTGTGGCAATAATCCTGAAAGTAATAGTTTGATGTGTACATTAAGAAGCAGGGGTAGAGTGGTTTTCTCAGGGTTTTCCTTGCCATTTTGTAACTGTAAGAATGAGCATTGCAAACATTCATGATGATTGTAACACATGACCAAGTTATGCACTATACCATGCAGCGATCTTGTACTCACCTAAGGTGTAAACCTTTAAATCAAGGAGCAGTATGAATAAATAGTTACGTGCAGTGCAGTCAGTAAGCTTCTTAGCATTAACATGACAAAAGCTTGTTCATCATGGACATTGTCCATTGTTTATTTATGAACTACACAAATTAAAGCACAAGTTAAAAACAGTGTGAACATGCTCCAAATCGTGTTATGTGGGTATGAAGTCACAGCTTAAGATTCTTAGCAGTCCATATCAGTCTGAACCTCAACACAAGCTTCAACACAACAGCGGTGGCCAAACAGGTCTTCAGAGGCATTAATTCCTGAGGGGCCTGGAGGTCAGTTTCCATCATCACTTATTGAATTACAGCATGGCACTCTCACAGCACCTCTGAAGAAGGGAAGGATCATTAGCACCTCATCAAAACTGCCCAGAGGATCACTGGCTCACATCTTCCAACAAAGGAAAAAATCTACAGAACCCTCTGCAGCCAAATAGCTATGAACAACTGCAGTTATGTGACCCACAACGGTCACAGCCTCTGCCATCAGGTAAGCACAGATCCCTTCATGCCTGCACAACCAGACTACAAAGCAGCTTCTACTTCAGAGCTGAGTCAATGCTAAACTCACTCCAATACTTAACATAGCCCCTCTGCTGTGAAGATACCAGAGCCTTACCAGACCTCACACAGGTCACTTTGCAACACTGTTACACTTACTGGGACTGCACTGGACCAGCACTATATAAGCATCATTACATGCACTGTAACTGACCTGGACCTCGGCTGACAACACATACATTGTTACACTTTACA
>JAQMYF010040230.1:0-12289 GCA_030014195.1 Neosilurus mollespiculum
TTTGTTAACATTTTGGATTGACCAAGAGCACTGTATAGTTGTACAATAACAATTAATCCTCAAAAATACAACTTGCCCAATAATTGTGCACACAGTGTATTCATCTAGTTATTATTTTTAGATGAAAATGTTCGCTTTCCCCTAATGGTTTAAGAGAAATACAGTGGTGTGATAAAGTGTTTGCCCCTTCCTGATTTCTTATTTTGTTTTGCATGTTTGTCACACTTAAATGTTTCAGATCATCAAACAGATTTAAATATTAGTCAAAGACAACACAAGTAAGCACAAAAGGCAATTTTTCAATGAAGGTTTTTATTATTAAAGGAAGAAAAAAATCCAAACCTATATAACCTGTTGTCCTTTGCGTTGTGTAATGATATTATTAAGGAGACCACACCGTTGTCATCCCAATAAGCAATTTTATTGCAGTGCTGACACTGACAGAAATAAAAGTGAGTGCTTCACGACCACTTCTTTCCAAGTGACAAAGTGTGTCAAAGAGGAAGTGATTAGGCTGGACTGGTCAATTTTATAGTGGGTACACAGGGTTTCTCAATTGAGAACGCAAGTGCATAAGTTCAACCCAAACACCACCCAAGAACATTTCTCTGTCAGGTAAAGCAATTGAAAATAAATAAATAAATAAATATAATTTTGTGTAATTATACACAACATAACCCATATTACATACAACCTGACCTTTGTTACACTCACCCCCCTAGAATAACACAAAATCTTGGGTAATATAACAAAACACATTTCCGAAACACTGGCCTGATTTTAACAAAAAATACAATTGCATTTAGGTATATAATCTTCCTAACAAAAGGATAAGAGACTAAGAGGCTTGGCACCTAGTGAAACTCAAGATACTCTACAGACAGAATGAGGTGCCTTATACACCACACATACAGACTGACAATGTATTCCCATGACAAAAAAGAAAATAACAGGGTTATGCAGATTATTATTCAGATATCACATATCTGGTCAAGAGACCTTGAGAGAACATAAAATAAAACAAAACATATTTGGGATATTAAACCCCACAACTGAACATGAATGATATACATCACACTTCAATAACAGCATGGGAACCCTGTTCTATCCCAAACAGAGATTCAAGCTGTGTCATGGACTCAATCAGATGACACACAGGTTTAATGATTCTGCCAAATACCAAGGTGAGTTCACCCTCAGCCGTTGGTCTCTGAGATGGGTCTGGGAGGACAGGATGAACTTTTGGGGGTCTATGATACTAGAGGGAACAGCTAAACCCTGAGAGGCCGGAGAGGGGAATGGAGAACTGTCCTGTCCAGAGATCTCATGTTCATGATGTTCATCAACAACCCACAAAGCACTGCAGCCAGCACTCCATCCACAAAGACTCTAGAGGAAGCCAGCAAGGGAAGGTTCAGCTGTGGCAGCAGCAGTGTCCAGACCAGACACTTCAGTACCGTGCCATTCAGTTGAAGAAGAAGCATTAGACACACTGGGGGCAGGTGCGTCTGGATGGTCAGACAGTGGAACAGTATTGTCACCTAAGGTGTCATTCAGGGGCAGGAAATTGACCTGGAGCAGCATGTTCCGATGGACAACAAGTTCATGCCCATCCTGATCCCTAATACGGTAGATGTGTAAAGCAGGTTTTGCAGCCATAACAGTGTAAACCATGTGCTTCCATTTATCAGAGAGCTTGTGCTTTCCTGTGACACCTTTGTTCGCCAATAGTACCCGATCCCCGACAGACAGAGGTTGACCTTTGACCCACGTGTTATACTGGCCACACTGGTGCTTCTGCTCGGCTGTGCAGTTTTTCTGAGCCAGAGCAATGGCACAGTGTAAATCTTCCAAAAGGGAGTTCATGTAACTGTCATTGTCACACATAGTCACATCTCGAATCACACTCTTGAACATGTCAGCTGGCAGTTTAGGGACCCTCCCAAAATCAAACAGAAAGGCATGAACCCTGTGGTCTCGTGATCAGTGCAGTTGTATACAAAGATTATGGTCTGAATCATTTGTGGCCATTTCTGTTTGGATCGTGGGTGCAACATGTTACCCAGAGTGTGATTAAACCTCTCTGTACCACCATTTCCCATAAGATAATATGAAGATGTGTGAGATTTGGCAACCCCTGATAGCTTCAACAGCTCTGCAATCAACTCACTCAAAATATTCTCCTTGGTCAAAGTGCAAGCGCTTAGGAAAGCCATAGCTACAGAAAAAGTTGTTTCACCGTATCTTGGCTACTCTCTTAGTGCACTGATTCTGAGAGGGGAAAGCGTGTGCGAGTCTGGTGAAGTGATCAGTGATCACCAGAACATTGAAAGACCTGTTGTTGCTATCCTCAGCTGACCAAAAGTCCACACACACAAGTTCTAGTGGAGCAGAGGTTTTGATGCTCTCTAGTGGGGCTCTGGAAGACGGTTCAGGGGTTTTACTTATGACATGACTGCGCACGTCTCTCTCCATGTCATGCCAGAAAAAGCGCTGGCAAGCAAGAGAAAGCATGCGGGGCTGGCCCTGGTGACCAGCGTGGTCATGAACACCAAACAGGGAATCTGCTTTAAGCAAATCAGGCACAACAAACTGAAACCTTTTCTGGATCCTTTGTGACCCTATAGAGGGTACCATTAAGGACTGTTAATTTGTCGCATTGTTTAAGGACTCTCAGAGTCAGCTGGCTTTCATTACAGTGTTCACTCCTGGAGGGCCTGCGCTTCCTCTCAAAATAGTAAATAACCCTTGATAGAACAGAATCTTGCTGTTGACGTGACTGAAGGTCACTGAGAGACAAAGAAGGCAAAGTGTCTTGACCAGGAGGTGTCAAAGTACTAAGGTGGTCAGTGAGGGAGACTGCACACTGTCTGTGTGGCAGAGTCCCAATCACCCACAGGTAGCGAAGGGCAAGATTGCTCCCAAGGACTGTGGTTGACAGGTGAGGCGAAAAGTGTCCTGCACACATCCACAATTAACATCCTGAGCTTGGTCTAATAGCTCAGGGTAAGGTTCACATAGAAGCCACTCCTTCAAAGGCTTCACAAAAGGGTCCCTACTGAGAGCATCCGCCACCACATTCAAACGACCAGGGATGTGCTTGATCTCAAAAGTATATGGAGCCAGTTTGGAAACCCAACGTTGCTCACAGGCATCAAGCTTTGGCTTGGTCAGTATATATGTAAGCAGGTTGTTGTCAGACCAGACAGTGAACTTATGACCCTTGAGCCAATGACTAAATTTATCACAAACGACACACTTGAGAGCTAAGAATTCCAACCTATGAGCTCAATAGTTAGCTTGACTGTAAGTGAGGGACTTACTCACAAAGGCAATAGGTCTCGCTTTCTCTTCGCTGACTGACACCTGTGAAAGGACAGCACCCAGGCCATCAAGAGATGCCTCGGTGGAGAGGATGAAAGGTCTTTTGAAATCTGGGTGTGCCGGTATCACACTGTTCAGGAGAGCGTCCTTCAGATTCTCAAAAGTCTTCTCACAAGCAGGAGACCAATTCTGGGGAGTTAATCCACGGAAGGTGCTGTTGCATAGACCCTGGGGAAGCCTGTTGTACTCATAAAGGCCCAAGGATGTTGTGAAGGCCATGTACTACCTGTCAGCCTCATGGAGAGAGAGGTTGTAAAACCCCAATGTGAGGTCCATGGTACTATAAAAGGCATTTCCCCTAAGGGCAGCAAGACAATCAACCTGATGGGGCAGTGGATGAGCATCCTTGATGGTCTTGGCATTAAGCCAGCGGAAATCATTGCAGATCCTTAAATCGCCGGATTTCTTCCATACCAAGACAAGCAGTGAAGCATATTCGCTGACCGACTTTCTGATAATTCCTTTCAGCTCCATCTTAGACAGTACCTCTTTCAGTTTATGATAATGTGTTGGCAGAATACGACGATAAGGTAGCCGAAAGGGGCGGTCATCAGTAAGGTGAATACGATGGTATTCCTTTGCTTCCCACAATCCAGCTTGTCCTTGGAAAAGACATCCTGATAACTTAGCACAAGATCAGCTAGCTGTTCTTTCCATTCATGTGAAACCTCACAGCCCTCAAGGTCAATGTCAGCCAAGCCACAGGCTTTTAGTTTCGGTGTTTCGGTGCAGTTTACCAGAACTCATAGTCGGGTTAAGAAACTTCATTAGTACCCATCGGTCACCCCACATGGATGCTACAATCCGCCAATGATGTCTCCAGGTGCATAGCGGGAAGAAGTGGGCTCCACAATGATAGTGGTCACAGTTGTGACAGGGGCATTGCCAGGTAATTTTCCACACACCAGATACTCTTGTTGGGGAGAAAGGGTGACAGTCTGCCGCAACCTAACGGTGCCAATTTTCTCAGGCAGTTCAGAGCCAGACCAAGTGACACAGCTGAGTAACTGAAGGAACTTCTCACAGGATCCAAAGTATTAGAGCAAATGAGCTCCCAATACTTCTCATCAGTTCTCAGCCTCTGTATTAGTGGCCTGATGACATTACTCCCAATAATAAGTTCATCTTTCTGCCCTGGAACAAGGAAAGCTGGCACGATAAACTTTGATCCATAAATCTCAATTTTCAAATCATAAGTGCAACTGGGTTGTGTTGTAAGGCCACCACAACCTACAAGAGCCACCTTCTTAGGCACAGGTTGAGGACTCAAGAGAACACCAGCAGCTTTGAGCTTGTACTCTGCCTCTACACTGAGCGTGCAAAACATACTCCCTGAATCAAGCATTCCTCTCAAGTTGGCCTGACCTCCGACAGAAACTGGTGTATAGAACAAATCACTAGCCACTTCCACTCTATGAGAGCCTACAACAGCCACTGTGTTGTCACTGCGGAGACTGCTACAGCCGTTTGCATAGACCGACTGTACATCTCTATGGTCAATGATGGTATTGCTCTCACTGCCCATGCTACCCCTCACATCACATGGGCATTCTAGCTTAAATTAGCAGAGGAGGGAGAAGGGGGCATCACCTCTGAAGAGCCAGAGAGCTGAAGGCACGCCTGTCTAACATGACCAAGGCTGAAGCAGTTGAGGCACAGTCTGAACAGTCTGGAACCATCCAGACACTCCTGCACCTCAGCTACAGTCCACTGGATCAGGGCAGTTTTAGTGAACATCATGACCACCTCAGCAGTGGGATCCTCAACAGACCTACCTTTCCTATGGAGGCACTCATCAGCAACATCAATGGATTTGTTTAAGCAAATCCAATAATCCATAGCACTCTCATTTTCATGTGGAAGGGTGCTGTAGAAATCCTTCATAGGTAAATTGGAATATGACAGCTCACTGAAATTACGCTTTAATATGTCAAATACAACTAAAGGTAGGTCAGATGCATTCAGTTCACTATGACTGCGAAGAGACACTTTTACCATATCTCTGGCTCTGCCTGTTAGTCTAGACATTATCAGATCATACATTTCACTAGGTGTGTCACTTTTTACCCTTTTCAAGTAACAGTTCATCATGTCCTCCCATTCATGAACAGAGAACAAATCAGTGTGATCACCCTTGAAATAAGGTGGTGACTTGACATCAGACTGAACAACCAGCTTGCCCTGAGACAGACCAGCATCAGTGGATGACTGACTCGTGGAAGACTGGGGCTGAGCTGTACATGAATGGTGCATAGTGCTAAGATTGGATAAAATACTGTCTCCAATTTTCCTGGCTGAATCTGTTATTATGATTCCAAGAACCTCAACAGGAATGACTTGAGTAGGCACAGGGGCAGACTGAGCAAGAGGTGTGGAGCTAGCAGTAGGGGCAAATGGTGGGTCAAAAACTGATTGATCAGCTGTGTAATTGAGAGCACCAGTGGACATTGACCTACCCCTACCATAACACAGTGAAGCAATCTGCTGGCCCCTCCCCATGCCCAACGTAATTGCAGGTCAGGAACATTCACTGAAAAAGAGAAAAAAAAAAGAAAATAAATTAATATAACAAATATCTCAAACTGAAACACTGTAGAAACCTATAGCTTCACTATTGAGAGCACAGTAGAACAAACCAGTATAAACTCTCTCAAAACATTAGCAATTGTATTGGTTATAAACAAAACATACTCAGTATTAAACTGTAACCACATGGAGATTAGAAAGCAAAATATTGCGGAGTTAATATTCATAATACCTAATATTAATAATTATTATTACCAATATTAATATTATAAATGAATATTCCCAAAACAGAAAAAAAAAAACCCAACCAATAAGGGTGTACAGCGAATTAACGTAAACTCACGGGAAATATAATCTCCAGCGTTCACCAGCAAATGACCAATCAAATTTTTTATCCATTTTTATCATGTGAACAGATCGAATCACAAAGGCGGTCTCACTCTCACTGTATCATCGCTACTACTGTCAGAAGTCCACCCAGATAATTATGTCCCACACAATTTGAATCAATGATTAGTCTAGTTGTTCAACTTCATTTATTAAAGTGTCACTTTCATCTCTTGGATCAACATACCTGACAGCCGAGAGGAGTTACTCGCAGACAGTAAAGAGCCGATGTTAGCAGAGCTGGCTAGCGAGCGAAGTTTCCCGCAGACAGTATGTTAACAGCACTGGTTAGAGAGCGAAGTGTCTCTTGCACACCTTTGGAGAAGAGATGCGGACAATGGCCGAAGCTTCCCAACGGTGGCGGCGGCATGAAGGAGAGGATAGAGCCTAGTGTCAACACCTGCACACCGGGTGACCAGGTGGCACTGATTGGAGATGTGACAGTTCACGGCACCAAGTGTAACCAGCGTCCTCTGCATTGTGTAATGATGTTATTAAGGAGACCACACCGTTGTCATCCCAATAAGCAATTTTATTGCAGTGCTGACATTGACAATTGCAGAAACAAAAGTGAGTCCTTCATGACCTCTTCCTCACAATAGACATGTGGCAAAGAGGAAGTGATTAGACTGGATTGGTCAGTTTTATAGTGGGTACACAGGGTTCCCCAATTGAGAACGAAAGGGCAAAAGGTCAACCCAAACTCCACCCAAAGAACATTTCTCTGTCAGGTAAAGAAATTGAAAAAGAAAAAGAAATAACATTTTATGTAATTATACACAATATAACCCATATTACATACAATTTGACCTTTGCTACACCTACATGGCCCTGTGTGAAAAAGTGATTGGCCCCCCTGTTAAAACTGTGGTTTATCACACCTGTTCTCAATCAAGAAGTCACTTAAATAGAACCTGTTTGACAAAGTGAAGTAGTCCAAAAGGTCCTCAAAAGCTAGACATCATGTCGCGATCCAACGAAATTCAGGAACAAATGAGAAAGAAAGTATTTGAAATATATCAGTCTGAAAAAAGTGATAAAGCCATTTCTAAAGCTTTGGGACTCCAGCGAACCACAGTGAGAGCCATTATCCTCAAATGGCGAAAACGAGTGGCGGGCGGACAAAAATTACCCCAACAGCGCTGCGATGACTCATCCAAGGGGTCACAAAAGACCCCACAACACCATCCAAAGAATTGCAGACCTCACTTGCCTCAGTTAAGGTCAGTGTTCATGACTCCACCATAAGAAAGAGACTGGGCAAAAATGGCCTGCATGGCAAAGTTCCAAGATGAAAACCACTGCTGAGCAAAAGAACATTAAGGCTTATCTCACTTTTGCCAGAAAACATCTTGATGATCCCCAAGACTATTGGGAAAATACTAACCAATACTTATAATACCAACAGTAAAATATGGTGGTGGTAGTGTGATGGTCTGGAGCTGTTTTGCTGCTTCAGGACCTGGAAGACTTGCTGTGAGAATTGGAACCATGAATTCTGCTATCTACCAAAAATCCTGAAGGAGAATGTCTGGCCATCTGTTTGTAACCTCAAGCTGAAAGGAACTTGGGGGCAATCACTTTTTCACACAGGAGACCCTGCGTTGTGTTGATGTTGGGGTGTAGTGGAGGGACGAGTCGGACACAGGTGGTTGCTTTATTTGTGGCTCGGACTGTGCCGTTTATTGATCTCTATGCTGGCAGCTCCACCTTAAGAATGGTAAAGTAAACATTGATATGAATCGTACAAAAGTAAAACAAAATTAAGAAGGCTCACAGTCATACACTTAGCCTGAGAAAACATAGGAGAACTAACATTACCAATGAAAACTAGTAACAGCTGACCACCATATAAAACACAAAAGTATAAAACTCAATAAAAGAAAACCCTGCCAGACAGCATAAATCATCTTTTTAAACAGCGCTCAACGGGATGTATTAACAACCACTTATATACTGGGATATCTGACATTTATGCAAAGCTCCATTTATCGTGCTTACCTTATGAATGGTAAAGTGAACATTGAGCCAAAATGGTGTCCGCACACTGCAAGAAGTGCAAATCAGTTTCCTGCGAGGGACAAACAGCAAACATCGCTTAAGCCTTAGGGCTCACAAAACATCAGGGTGCTCTTGTGACACCTTTAAAACATTATCCTACAATACAATAATGTACCAGTAGGGGGGCAGTGTTTTCTCACCTCTCACCATCAACTCAAACAGACTAAATATCAAGTGTTAAAACACTACCCTACATCCACCCCTTCTTTAATTGATGGCGTCCCAGTCATCAGACCAAGTGAAACATAACAAGGACCACCCACTGAACACAATCAATAAGAACAGTCACAATAAATGTGAGGAATGGACAACAGTGTTGTGTAAAGTGATATGTGGTGTGAAACGTGTACATGCACCTCCAAGGCAGACATGCTCTGACCCATGGGGCTTTCCGGTTGCTGGGTGGTCTCTTCCACGCCGTACCCCTGCCCACTGGTCCGCACCTGCTGACGGCATATTTGCAGAATCTGGATGACTTCCTGGTTGGACATGCAGGAGAGGACATCAGCGTTGGCGTTTCTTTGGCCCCTTCAATACTGGATGTCAAAATCAAAGGCAGCCAGCCAAGACTCCCACCGCTGGCCAGTAGCATCTAGCTTTGCCGAGGACATGACATACTTTTAGAGGGTTATTGTCTGTCAGGACTGAAAATGTACGCCCATAGAGGTGGTCATAGAATTTGTCTGTCACTGCCCATTTCAGAGCGAGGAATTCAAGTTTGTGTGCAGAATACCTCATCTCAGCAGGGCTCAAACCTCTGATGGTGAAGGATATGACCCTCTCAGCTCCACCCTGGGTCTTAGCCAAGAGAGCACCGAGCCCCTCCCCTGAGGCATCAGTATGAAGGACAAAAGGCAGGATGTAATCCGGATAGTCCAGCATTGGAGCAGTCATCAGCCTTTCTTTCAGGGTCTGGAATGCCTCCTCACATTCAACAGTCCACAAGAAGGGTGGGTCAGGCACCAGGCTCCCCCCCCCTTTTTTCTTCCTGGGGTCACTAGCAGTGAGGCGGTATAAGGGAGCAGCTATGGCCGAGTATCCATGCACATACCGCTTGTAATATCCAGTGAACCCCAGGAATTGCAGCACTTCTTTGCGGTTTGTGGGCCTCACCCAGTCCTTAACCCTGCTGATTGTTTCCGGGTCTGTCCGGAACCACCACATTACCTAAATACTGTACCTCTTTTCTCACAAGCTGGCATTTGGAGGGTTTTAATTTCAGTCGATGCTCCTGAAGCTGGTTGAATACCAGCTGCAGCCTCTCCAGATGCTCATCAAAAGGTTTTAGAAAATATAATGAGATCATCGAGATAAATCAGGAGGTGAGTGAAGTTCACATTCCCGAAGCAGCAGGTCATGAGTCTCTGAAAAGTGGAGGGAGCGTTCTGCAGTCCAAAAATCATGCAGTTGACTTCAAACAGCCCCACTGGAGTGCTGAATTCTGTCTTGTGTTTGTCATGCTCTGCCACCTCTACCTACCAATAGCCAGATGTGAGGTCAAGCGTAGAGTAGAATCTTGCCTGTCCAAGAGCTTCCAGGGCCTCCTCTATTCTAGGCAGTGGGAAGGCGTCTCTTGTACTGCAGGAGTTTAGCTTCCGGTAGTCAATACACAACCTTATTGATCCATCTTTCTTAGTGTCGACCACTACAGACGAAGCATATGGACTCTTACTAGGCCTAATGACTCCTGTTGCCTCCATCCCCATTAATAGCTTCCTCACGTCTTGCCACAGTGATGGGGGGATCTTGTGATAAGGAAGCCGAAAGGGATTAGAATCAACCAGAGGGATTTCGTGTTGCACAGTCTTTGTGTGGCCATAATCCAATGGATGCTGGGAGAACACACCTATGTTCCTTTCCACAAGCTCTTTAAGGAGAGAGTGCTGGTGCTCTCTCGACTACGGCTCTGCTTAACTCCACCCCACAACTTGCCACGACCTGGTCCAGACTCAGGCATGTCTCTCTGCCCCTGTCATTTTGACATTTGCCCTGCATCTTGTCGGAAAAGTCTATGACACATTCCACCACTCTGGATGGCTCTGCTTGACCTGTTGGAGGAACTGCCAGCCTTAGGTTGCTTGGAGATGGTTTCTGGAAGCACTGAGAATGTTGGTTCCCACCAGCAGAGGGACAGAGAAGCAGTACTCAGAATCAGTGACAACAAAAGCAGGCACATTGTTGAACTTTTTCTCCCAACACTTTCAAGCTTATACAGAGAACATCATGGTAAGTTACACTCTGACCAGCTGCACCTTCTATGGGTATTTTAGAGGGCTGTAGCTTTTGTTTCTTAAGGGTGGGGTGGTTGTGCCAGTAATTGTTAATAATACTGGTTATCTGGGAGCCAGAGTCAATGAGTGCCCTGCACTTCATTTCATTGACCTCCCCCTTGTTCCTGGGACCCACTAAGGGGGTGCCCTCCCCTCCATCACTAGTCTTGTTCACCTGCATTGGGGGGTCTTGCTGCTCGCCCATAGTCACCCCAGTCACCATGGGCTCTAGCCATTTAAAGGCTGAGCTGAGTGAGATGTGTTTTCCTCTACAGAAGTCATGGGCTGAGGTTGGCGAGCCCATGCCTGATTTGGATCTGGGAACACTGCTCTGCAAACCCTGGCTATGTGTCCTTGATTTCCACACTGGTAGCATGTGACAATTGGGGTCTGGTAGTATCTCCATGAGGTGGTTGGACTCTTGGTGGGGATATAGAGGATGAAGCAGCAATTCTTGATTCAAGGTGAGTTAACTTGGCCATCTGATCCTCTTGGCAAAGAGCTGAGCATAGGTTTTCTTTGACTTATTCAAAGACGGGAATTTTTTTCTTTCTTTTGCCAAATTTCTGAGCTCAGCTTGCAGCTCCTGGAAGCTCAGTAGCCAGGGTTTCATTGGTGCAATCCTCATGTACACCTTCTCATCCATAAGTCCTCTTAAAAATTCCCGGGTGAGTTTACTGTCACGATTAGGAAAGGGCTTGCAACCTTCTGGGTTACCAGTGAGGATTTGGACATTCTTTACCTGATGAGTCTGCAGAAAACCACCATAGACAGCTGGTGCGGGGCTTGGGGGTGGTTATGTCGACAACTGGGGCATTTAGTGGTGAATGCACGTGCTGGGTGGAGGGTGGAGGCAGAAGGGCGGGTTGGTGGAGCGCATCAGGATGCATGGGCGTGGGGAGAAGCTGTGTAGTTGGAAGCTGCATGAGTCATATTCAGAGGGGTGGGTGCAGCTGCAGTGGGGATCCATGCATCGGTGGCAGGTGAGTGCAGGGGAAAGTGCGGGTGATGGACAGCAGCTTGGGGCACATGCAACTGGGGAATTTGTCCGTACTCTGCACCATGAAGGGTCTGCACAGCTGTGGAGGGGTTACCCATGATTCTCATAGTCTATGGTGTTGGAAAACTTGACACAGGGGCTTGGCGCACAGGTGAGGAGTCTGCATAGCTGGGGGAGACCAGGGGGCTAGGCTGGCTAACCTGCATAGGATAGGGGGAGACAACAGGATGGTTCAAAGTGGGCTGCTGTGTGATTTGTCTCTGGGAAGTTGGGACGTGGGAGACTTTAAGGTGACAGGGTGGCTGTGGGCCCGTGTATGCTTGCCCGGGGCTGGAGGGCAGAAGCCATGGTTGTCTGTATGGTCGGCTGAAACATGGGAAGAGTTGCACTTGGGGTTACAAAGGCTGGTGCTGTGGCTACTTGAGCTGGAGCAGCCCGGAGATCAGTATAGGGCGACAGCCCCCGGAATGGTGGGGTGAGCTGTGCGTCCAGTCCTGGGTCTGTGGGCTGCCGGCTAAGAAACCTGGGAAAGGGGATGGTTAGCTTTGACCTCACTTTTTTTGTGTGTGTGTGTGTGTGTATATATATGTGTCTAGATCTGTATGTATGTATGTGTGTGTATATATATATATATATATATATATATATATATATATATATA
>JAQMYF010040231.1:0-12289 GCA_030014195.1 Neosilurus mollespiculum
ATGCAGTGTGAAGTGGTTCAGGTGTTGCCTAGGAGGGCTTTGTTTCTGTGGCGGCAGGAAGACACAAGTTTGTTATGGCGTATTGACCAACGATAACTCGACCAACAATAACTCGGAGTAAGCATAGCAAAGGATGTCAAGGTCACCACGCATGCATATACTATAGGTGGCTTTTAAAATGTTTCACCATGGTGCATTCAATCATTTGCTGCTTTGTTTGGGATGGCTTCAACACAAGAAATGAAGGTATATAGCTCTTCGTTTCAATATGAATGGGAGAACGACAAGGATATTCAACGGATGCTTACGACTTCATCAGAAGGAAAGGAGTATGCATACTGCAAAGAGTGCAAGTGGAGTGAGGCATTTTCAAACTGAGAGCCACAAGCATGCAGTCAAAAAAACGAAACATCACATTCCCATTTTTGAATGCTTCAAAAGAAAACAGAGAATGAGCAACAAATGACATAGGTAGAAATTCTGTTTTGCAAGTTCATGGCAGAACACAACTTGCTGGCAATGACAGCAGACCACTTTGGTGAGCTGGTGAAAAAATTGTTTCCGGATTCAAAAGCAGCGTGCATGCAGACTCACCAAGGCTACACAAGTGGTGAAAAGGTGTCTTGCATCTGAGCTAACAGCACCAGTGGTAGAGTCTTGCAGAGAGGGGCCATTTTTTCTGCTAATTGATAAAAATAATGACAAAAGCAAAGACAAATACCTTGTTGTGTTGGTGCGTGTGTTCAACTTGGGGGCTGGCACCAGGACAAGTCTTCTAGACATGCCAGTTGTCTCAGGAGCAACTGCACAGGAGGTGTTTTCCACAGTCCACATGGCATCAGTCATTGAGTAAGCGATTTTGTTAATTTTCTTTGAATTTTTCTTAGATGGCTATAATATAATTTCCTAATATTTATGTGTGTGTGTGTGTGTGTGTGTGTGTGTGTGTGTGTGTGTGTGTGTGTGTGTGTTTACATACACAACAGTGAGCTAAGTTCCTGACTGATCCAATGTTTGTATTTTTTTTGTCTTGTACAGAGGGCAGAAAATACCATGGCAGAATATGGTTGGATTCACAAGCGACAACTGTAATGTTAAGATGGGACAGCACAATTCTGTCCTGTCGCGTCTGCAAGAAAAGAACCCAGACATCTTTACTCTGGGTTGTATCTGTCACCTTGCGAACCTCTGCGAAAAGTCTGCCATCAAGCAGTTGTCTGTCTCAGTGGAAGATATTTTGGTTGACATCTTCTACTTCTTTGAACACAGGTACGTCCAGATGAGGTGCTCTTAAGGCTGAGTGGTGTTTTATTAATCATTCATTGCATTGTATCAGTTTATTTTTGTCAGGAATTCTATTATTAGTTTTTCATTTTTCTTTATTTTAAAAATTTGTTCTTTTCTTTGTGTGTGTGTTTGAGCAGTTCCAAGTGAAGACAAGACTTTAAAGAGTTCCAGCTGTTTGCAGAGGTGGAGGAGAGGGAAATCCTGAAGTACTGCCCTACCAGATGGCTGAGCTTGAATGAACTGCTGAATGACTGCAACAAAGTCTTCCAGGCTGATGAGTCAAGTGTGGGCTCACTGGTGCAAGAATTGAGCAGGCTTCTCTAGAAGTTCATGGGCAAGTTTGTCCAGATGCAGGTTATGATGCAAGAATGCAACTCACTGAAGTAGACTTCACTAACCGAGAAAACCATCTCTTTAACAATTTGCTGGCAGCTGGCATGGAATGTCGTCGCATCCTTTCTGGCTCTGATGACATTCCACCAGCTGCAGAGCACAAGTTCATGGCAGATGTCCGCTCTTTCTATATTGCCTGTGTGAGGAAAATGCTGGGCAAGTTTCCATTTTCAAATGGGATCTTCTCACAGCTGCCCGTTCTTGATGTGAGCAAGAAATATCAACAGGACTACTCTGCTTTTGTCAGTCTGGCTAGCAAGTTTGCTCCTCAGGTTGATCAGGAAGTCCTGAAGGAAGAGTGGGAGGATTACCAGTTGATGGGGGAACATGAGGTGGTGTTGTTTGAGAAAAATGGTAGCCAAAAGAAGCTAGACACTGTCTGCAGAGAGATCCTGACTGCAAAGAAACCTTTGGAGAAACAAGGTTCATTTTGTTGGGAAAAGTGATGCCTGCCCTACTCTGTCTAACCCGCAGCAACGCTTCTTAATGGTCAGGAAGACCCACACTGAGGCCAGGAGTACGATGGCTCCTGACACCCTCAATGCATTTCTGCAGATCAAAATGAATTCAGATTCGTGTTGTAGTGACTTTGATGTAACTGCCAACATGGTGGAAAAGGCCAAGACTTGTACCAGTCAGTACCACAATGACCATAAATGAACTTGAGCATGAGAGCCTGTTGGTTTCTTAACCCTTAAAGTCCCCTCTTTGCCGGCTGACCAGTACAACATTGTTTTAATTTACGCAAACACCTCTCTCACTCCATGAAAGACTTTGTTTTGATGTTGTGATTTCCAGTTTTCGTGTATTTCTCAATGTGTATTGTGCAAACTCAAGGCATTTCTTTTACAATCTCAAGGTGAGAGGTCACAGTAGGTTGACAGGTCTGTACAATTCAGTTAGCCGGTGATGACACTGTTAGATCCATGCACAAACCGGCTGTCACTCACTCTAGTCCAGGCATGTTAATAAATGCCAGACATGCCCCTAAAATATGCAGTCACATGGGTCTAGTATCTTATTAACCATGGGACTATTAGAAGAAAAAACCACACAGACCCAATAAGAAGGATATGACTTAGTAAATTAACCAAAACGATTTGGAGAGTAAAATCTATTGACTCAGTATTTTAGGTGAGCAACTCCCGTTTTTTGAATGGAAGTCTGTGGAACTGGAAGTCTTCAGTCCCTAGCAGATCCTGGTAGTATTGCACTTTAAGAGATTTCCGAGTAAGCCTCATCTCCCAGCTCGGATGGTTGCTGCCTGGTTGTACCACTGTAAAACAGTATTTTCTGGTATTATGAGACTCGCTATTTTTATATGGGGTGCCAAATGTAAAAATTCACTTGAAAAGGTTTAGCTAACACATTTTTAAATATTTAACTCATCTTCCTCATATTTTCTATTTTTCTTTACTTTTTTCTTTAATTTAGTCATTTTATTTAATTATTTGAGTCATTTATTTTGTCATTGCTTGTACTATCTAGAAGTACTGTTTCCTGACTTCCATTTACATATTTATTTATTTACACGTTGGAAATAAACATTCATTCGTTCAAAAAGTTTACAGCACCTGGTATTCCCAGGTGGTCTCCCATCCAAGTACTTACCAGGCCCGACCATACTTAACTTCCGAGATCAGACGAGATCGGGCGTTCTCAGGGTGGTATGGCCTTAGCAAGACGACCACAGCACTTCAGCCTATTCATAGTGAACGCTGTGGAAAAAAGGGATGGTTTAGTGTGAAAAGCATTAAGAAATCCGACTTACTGACTTACTTCCTAAACATGTCAGAGTATTGGAAGGTTCTTCTCACTCCATTTCGAATATGGTATAGATTTAATTTCCTTCATACTTTTCAGTGTTTATTATTATTATTTGTATTAGTATGACTATCATTACTTCCATTATTGTTACTGTTGGTATTATTATAATTATTATTATTATTATTATTATTATTATTATTATTGTGATTTTGATATCCTTTTCTTTTTTCTTTTCTTTAGTCATTATATTTAATTATTTAAATGCTCTTTTATTCATTTCAGTCCACTCTCTGGACTCAAGATGGAGCTGTTGCATTTTTACACACATTTTTCACACTTCACCCTCCAGGACAGATATGATCAGTGATCTGTACTGTACTTGTACCATCAGGTCATATAAGAATGTCATAAGTACAAGCAGTGTTTTTTAAACAAGTGCTTATGAAAAGTAGAGATCTGTTAGGGAATCAGTGTACTGTCTAGGGTGGAATGGTGGTGAAGTGGTTACCACGTCCACCTCACAGCAAGAAGGTTCTGGGTTTGAGTCCCGGGCTCAGCAAGGAGGGGAGTCTATGTGTTCTCCCACTCATTGCATGGGTTTCCTCTGTGTGCGCCAGTTTTCTCCCACAGTCCCAATACATGATAATTAGGCTAATTGGCTGTTTCAAATTGCCCCTAGTTGTGACTGCGAGTGTGAATGGTTGTGTGTGTTGCCGTGCAATGGATTGGCAAGCTGTTCAGGGTGTATCCCGCCTTATTCACCCAGTGTTGGCCCCAGCCTCCCTGCAACCCTAATAGGATTAAGTGGTTTGGAAAATGATTGAGTGAAAGTACTGTCCACTGTAATGTCTCAGAATTTATGATCGAATCCCAAATAACTTCACCACATAAACTTACTTTAGTGTCTATCCATGATTGTGGTATTTGGGACTCAAGCTGCAGGTTTTTTCCAATGACAGTAGAGGATGGAGGGAGAGGGAGAAGGGTGGGCTCAAGGTTTGGACCAATCAAAGACCAGGGATTTGCAGGGTGCTTGTGCACAGCAGGGTGTGATTTCCTACTTAAACCACTAGTCTTCTGTTTATTAACACACACTTACACACACACACACACATACCCGGAGATACAGAGATTCCTTCAGAGACATACAGTGGGAGTACAGGTTCAGGTAAACATTTTTATATTATATTATATTATATTATATTATATTATTTTATATTATGTTATGTTATGTTATTTTATATTATGTTATGTTATGTTATTGCATTATGTAATATTATGTTAAATGATTATTATATATTATATAGTTATAGTTATAGTTATATTTAAAGTTAGAGCTGATAATAAGCCATTTATTTCCACTTATAGGATTTATGGTTTTAAAACTATAACAGATTTTTAGTTCCAGTACTCTCCTGCATTAATCTTTATTATTATTATTTTTTAAATTATTATTATTATTATTATTATTATTATTATTATTATTATTATTATTTCCATCAGTATTACTTCTCCAGCTTCCTGTCTTTAAGTTTTATTGTGTTCATGCACATTTTATAAATGATGAAAGCACCAAAACTCCTGAATTGCACAAATACAGTGTGTCCTCGTCATTGTGCACATACTGTAATTTGTTGTTTGTGCAATCAGTGCGTAAACAGTGCTCTAACCTGGATAATAAAATCAGCCCGGAGTTAGGGCTGTCATGATAACCTTTTTTGTTAGATGATATATTGTCCCAGAAAGTATCACAATTATCGATACTATTTCCTTTTTATTAAAAATCAATGTATTTTATTGTATATTATTGTATTAAGCAATAATAATAAACATATAAACATACAAGATTGATATAAATGAAATAGTACAGTGTGCATGCTGTGGCGGTGAAGATGAAGTGGCAAAAATTAAATATGAAGAAAAAAATGATTGCTGCACTAATTATAGTAAATGAAAAATGTTTTGTAATGCTGAATGTTATTTAGTATCGTACAGTATTACTTAGTTACCTACTGTGCATGTTTCTGGATTGTTGGAGGAGTACCCAGAGAAAACCCACAAAAGCTTTGGGAGAACATGCAAACTCCACACTGAAATGTCCTTGTCGAGCCTGGGACTCAAACCCAGGACCTTCTTGCTGTGAGGCGAATGTGCTAACCATTACACCACCCAAATGCCATTCTTATCCTTACAGCGATAACGCAATTCAGTGACTGGTGATTATGTTTTTGCCCTTACAAAATATTTTCAGAAGGTAATGAGTTGACCTCTAGCAATGTCTGATGATCAGTTTATGGATTGTATTTTTGGGAATTCCACTCTTTTTTTGTCCTTTATCTTTATGGTTGCACAAAAGGAATGTATTTAAAACGGTCTTCTCTTCCACTGCTAACAGAAGATCATTTGACAGGTGGGGTGTGGTGACATGTCTAGGCAGTAGAAAAGAGGTATTAGTTAAAGGCGTGTAGTAACAGGGAGAAAGAATGGCCTGGTGTTCAGGACAAACCTGCTTTAAAACTGTACCACATAAAATTCAGGGTGGAACAGTGGTGTAGTGGTTAGCACGTCCGCCTCACTGCAAGAAGGTCCTGGGTTTGAGTCCCAGGTGTTTCTGTGTGGAGATGTTTTCCCTATGCTTGCCAGGGTTTCATCAGAGTACTCTGGTTTTCTCCGACAGTGTGTGTGTGTGTGTTGCCCATGTGATGGTTTGGCGAGCAGTTCAGGGTACACCAAACCTCCACCCAGAGTTGGCTGAGATAGTCTCCGGCCTCCAGCCAAGCGACACTAATAGGATTAAGCAGATCAAGGAATGAATAAATGGTTTGGTTTTAGATCGGAATATTTCCATTTTCTCCAAAGAATTTCCCACTAATAGACAGTCCATAAATATGATTGTCAATAAATAAGTCAGAAATGTTTTACTTAATATAAAATCAATAGCAAACTGCTTACACATAATGCTGAAACCTCACCAGGTCATCGAGCCAGTCATTTCCTTAACATTGATACCTGTGGCCTGGATATATGTTACAGTTTCTACAGTTTGATTTAATGGTCTCTCTCCAACAGAGCATCCAAAATGAGCGATAACCCGGTCAAAGAGGAGGTGAAGTCCTTCGACAAGAGGTGTCTCAAAAAGACCCACACTGCGGAGAAAAACACTCTTCCAACCCAGGAGGGTAAGAGAAACTGGAAGCCTTTGTTTAGCTTCCACCCATCAACGATGTTCCAACATGCAGCATACAGCAGGGGCATCCAGTCTTATCCACAAAGGGCCGGTGTGGGTGCAGGTTTTCATTCAAACCATTCAGGAGCCACACCTGCTTCCACCTGTTTATTCTATTGATCTTCACTTTCAGTAACCTCTCAGGCATCACAGGAATCAAAGCTTGCACCCACCCCAATGCTCTGTGGATAAAATTGGACGTCCCTGCTGTATGGTGTGTACAAGCCGTGTTCATGTCATAGACACGAGGAAACAGAAAGGACAGATTGCAAGGGCTGATATGTGATTATGTTGCACCTGGACAGAATAAGAGGAAATGGTGGAAATGATTGTTCGTCCTTGTTTCACCTTAAGCTTAATCTATTGCCAAGTAAAGGATCCAGAATATAGAACAACATGTACTTTAATTGTGTGACTGTGGAACAGCCTTCCAACTATGTCTCTCCCATGACCAGCAGAAATTTCCTCCTAATATCTGTAGAGAGAGTTACAGTCCAGATATGTGTGGTCCTTTTATAGCTGCCTTCATTTAATAATTAATATAATACGGAATAATCTGAGAATGATTTACTTCTAAATAGCAGGCAGTCTTTGAGTTGTTAGTTTAATATTAACCGGAACTGATTAGTAAGAACAGAGAAACCACTGAACCATACAATAAAAAAAAAAACTTGTTATTTTGTTGTATTTAATTAGCAAAATTAATGTCATCTGCATTAGCGAGATGATGTCATGACTCACAGACCACACTTCATGGATTAATTAATATATATTTTTAAATAAAATTATTATTTAAAATGTTGTTTATTCAAATGAGCTTTGATATCCAGAGGTGATTGACAGCTCTTTGTGTAGATTTATACTAATATTACTTTCTCCCCTCAATTTTCTCTCCTAATTTTAATCGTATCCATATCTCCCCGTCAAGCATTGTCTCCCTATCCCATATGACCACTACCAACCAGGGAGGGGCGTAAGCATGCCCATGCCACCTCCGTAACACAAGATGCTGCCACCCGCATCTTTATGAACTGCTGCACGTGCATATTCGGGGGTGGCCTAACACAAGTGCTATCTGCCGATCTGTACAAATACAACTAATGATTGTCTCAGTCAGAGATGCAGGTTAATATACTATGCATATAACATCAGATTTATATAAAACATCCAGAATACATAACTGGCCTGAGATATCATCCAGCTAGTTTCCCACTTCAAGCATAGATCAGCGAGCAATATATAACTAGTTCGCTTATAAATATCATTAGCTTATATCATTTTAGCTTACATTAGCTCATATTATCATAATAAATAGTTTACTGTTATCATTATTATTGTGCGGCAAGTATAGAATGTAGACTCTTTTGCATCATGAACCAGGAAGAGTTAAACGTAAACATGAACCCCAGCGTGGGGTCAGTTAATATCCTAAAATTTCTGCATGCAGATGTAAGCACATAAGCAATAATGAGCTGCTCTTTCATGTTAATGTGGGCGGAGTCATTAAACTTGTGTTCATTTTTTCCCTACAGAAAATATTTTGGGGAGTTCAGTGTTTGGCGGTGTCTGCCAATTAACGAAATGTTTAAGCTCTGATTGGTTATCACTCGAATAATGTTGCGTGAAACTTCTGCTCAGATGAAGTCCATACTTTGTGTCGCTTGAGAATATTTCGCCTCTCATTTCGCTGGCTTTCACTGACTACATGGTTGCTTGTCCCTCATTGCTTGCAGTGTGGACTCTGACTTGTGAGGAATTTATCTCAGAATGCTCTGATAAGAAGAATCCTCTGATAGTCAAGAAAACAATGTATCTGATTTAAGATAGATAGATAGAGAGAGAGAGAGAGAGAGAGAGAGAGAGAGAGAGAGAGAGAGCAAGTGAAATTGAATCTACTTCTTTTTGTAAGATGAACTTCCTTTTGTTTCTTTATGGAAAGTCAGTGTTAACTTTCTCTTCATTCATTCATTCATTTGCCGAACTGCTTAACCTACTAGGGTCGCAGGGAGGCTGGTGCCTATCTCAGATGAATCTGGGCGAAGGTGGGGTACAGCCTGAAAAGCTCACCAGTCCATTGCAGGTCCAGCACACACACAACCATTCACACTCACACCTATGGGCATTTTGGAACAGCCAGTTATCATAATGTGCATATTTTTTAACTGTGCGAGGAAACTGAAGTATCCGGAGGAAACCCATGCAAGTATGGGAATACCATGCAAACTCCACATGAAAATGCCCTTGCTGAGCCTGGGACTTGAGCCCTGGACCTTCTTGCTGTAAGGGGAATGTGCTAACCACTATTAGGCTAATTTGTTCGTTCCAAATTGCCCTTATGTGTGAGCATGAGTGTAAATGGTTGTGTATGTGCTGCCCCTGCAATGGTCTTGCTGCTCAGGGTGCTGTTCATTGCGCCCGAAGAAGGATTACGTTTTTCATCCAAAAAAAAAAAAAAAAAAAAAATTGAGTGAATAATAAAGTAATAAATGTAACGTCAAGGTCGTTAGTAAGATCAGAATTAGGAATAATCTGAAGAAATAACAGTAAAATTCAGACTTTAAGAGAACTGTAAACTTGTGCTTTTATGACTTTTGTAATGTGTGCTGTGTGTAGTGTGTCATATCTCCGTCGTTCTTACATGCACTTCTCTGTTTCTTTTCAACAGTCATCGATCAAGAAAAGGCGGCTTCAGTGAAAGAAAAGTGAAGCTTGTTTGCCCTGATTCTTCATATATAGCTTTATATAATACCCTCACCCTTTCCCTTCTCCATTTTAAACATATTTTACTCAAATACATCAAGCAGTAACTCTGTCATCTCTGCCATGTCTCTGTATCTGTTATCCAATAAATGACATGTAAAATATTTTGTTAAAAAAATAAACGATGTTTAAAACAGTGTGTTAATTTTCTGTTGGCCTTTTGGAGTTTCCATCTGGAGGCTTCTGGTTTCACAACTAGAAACCTATATGATTCTTCAGTTGTTGCTTTATCCAGGTCAGGGTAATGCTGAATTCAGTGGGACCTCTGGGTGTGAACCCTCAATGTGAAACCAGCACATCACCATGCACTCACGTTACACACTTATTACACCTAGCAAAGCCAGTTTACCTCCCAGCTCTCCCAGCTCTCAACCCTCACCATATACACTATATATAAACACAGATACCCCGGTGAATAGTATGTTTATAATATGTTTCACAGCCCCAGCCTGTTTCTACTGCTTTCCAGACTCACTACACTTCCCAGCAACCCTTGAACCATTCTCAGTCCATGACTTTGGACAACCGACTATGCAGTGTTTGAATTAACAGAAAAGCTGTGAATAGTAAATCGGTTGACTTCAATTTAAAAAATTCATCATCTCACCTATTTGCCGAACCGTTTATTCCTACTAGTGTCACGGGTAGGTGGGAGCCTATCTCAGCCAACACTGGGTGAAGGCAGGGTATACCCTGAATGGTTCGGCAGACCATCACAGGGCTAACACACACAACCATTCACACATTACACCTA
This sequence comes from Neosilurus mollespiculum, assembly GCA_030014195.1. NCBI lineage: Eukaryota > Metazoa > Chordata > Actinopteri > Siluriformes > Plotosidae > Neosilurus > Neosilurus mollespiculum. The sequence goes on from JAQMYF010040231.1 coordinate 10,188, forward strand.
GGGGCAATTTGGAACAGCCAGTTAGCCTAATGTGCATGTCTTTGAACTGTTGGAGGAAACCCATGCAAGCACAGGGAGAACACCCAAGCCTGGGACTCGAATCCAGGACCATTTTGCTGTCAGGCACATTTGTTAACCACTATACCACCATGCCAACTCGAGGTAACACTGCGAAGTAAAGATAACTTCAGTTTATTGGCTTCCTCATCAGGACTGATACAAACACAAGAGAAAACTGTTTATTAAAGTAACTCAATCCCTAATCAAATCATGATGATCTTGAGGGAACTTGGTGAAATCAGGTTGATCTTAAGGGAACATGGTGAATCGTGATGATCTTGTGGGAACTTGGTAGAATTGTGATGATCTTGGTGGAATTTGTTGGAATCATGATGATCTTAAGGGGAATTTGGTGAAATCAGGTTGATCTTGCGGGAACATGGTGAATCGTGATGATCTTGTGGGAACTTGGTAGAATTGTGATGATCTTGTGGGAACTTGGTAGAATTGTGATGATCTTGGTGGAATTTGTTGGAATCATGATGCTCTTGGGGAAACTTGGTGGAATCGTGATGATCTTGAGGGAACTTGGTGGAACTGTGATGATCCTGAGGGAACTTGGTGGATTCATGATGATCTTGAGGGAACTTGGTGGAATTATGATGATCTTGAGGGAACTTGGTGGATTCGTGATGATCCTGAGGGAACTTATGGGAATTGTGATGATCTTGAGGGAACTTATGGGAATTGTGATGATCTTGAGGGAACTTGGTGGAATCGTGATGATCTAAAGGGAACTTTGTGGAATCGTGATGATTGTAGCAAAAATTTTGCCACGATTATTATGATGTATTACAATTTGAATCCTATCGTTATAGATCGTGGGAATCGAAGTAGAGCTTAACAGACATTAACAGAGTGTAACGGACCTTGATGTGCCATCGTAGGGAATCTTGATGAACTTGGAAACACGATTCCTTCAAGTTTCATTTCTTGGATGCCCCCTGCCTCCTTTTTATACCCCAATCATGCTCATAAATCATGGCGCTCCACGCTTATTTGAATTGTGGACATTGTGGCCCCAGTGTAAACCCAGGGTTAGGGTCAATTGATGATAACGTGTGGCTTTCGGCTTCAATATTTTTATACATTTTAAAACTCAAATTGTCAATCATTGTTCATCTGGCAGACAGTCATTGGATGAATATCTGTTTGTCCGACCTGGATATGAGTTGTCTGGGAAACCTGCTAATTTCTAACACTGCTGCGTCACATGCTCTCAGCACACCTGTTGCTAATCACACTAATATGAGGATCATATATAGACTCTTTTTTGTCATGCTCAGGTCGAAGTATTGTATTGAGTTTTCCCACCAAATGTCCAAAGCCTTTGTTTCCTGTAAGTGTTACTAGTGTTGATTTCCTCATTTCAGTTTTTGTGTTGCCTTTGATATCCAGTCTGACAGATCTGTTGACCTCCACCTGATTCTGAACTTCTGTTTCTGTTTGTGTTTATGGACTGTTTGCCTGCACTTTCTTTAACAGATAATTTTTTCTGCATTTGCAGAAACATCCCTTTGTCATAGTCAACAAAAACCCTGATCAAGTTCAGTAATAAAAAAATCACTTTTCCGATTCTTGTATTTATAAACACCACGAGTGTAAATAACTTCCTTTACTGAAGATTATAGTACACATGTATTCCTGTTGTTCTCGATGTGTTACACTGGTGTCTACAGTGCAGGGATGGACAAACATACATCACAGAATACTGTATACTGTATATACTGTATACACACCAAACAATGTATAAAAAATAAATACAGTATTTATTGCATTTGAAATATACTATATATATTTTTATAGCATTAAAACACTTTACAAGCATTTTATCTATCAGAATGTTTTGATTTATTCCCGTCACCAGTACACTCAGTTGATTAAGTGGACATTGTTTGAGAGCCACAGCATTTTTCTACCTAATGATGCCATTAATCTGACCAACCTGTCAATCAGATCTAATATGAAAAAGTTGGACGCTGCTGCACAAGACCCACGCAAACTCCACAACATCTTTTCATCCTTACTCAATCCATCTGCTC
>JAQMYF010040232.1:0-12280 GCA_030014195.1 Neosilurus mollespiculum
TCTGTTTGCTGTCTTCTTTCTTTTTCTGTCCCCTCCAGTCAGGTCCAGCAAGATTACATAGATTCCATAACACAAATTAACAGTAAATAAATAAATGAATCAGATTATCAAGAGGAGTCTTATAGCCATAAACCTCCCCTTGGAAAAGCAAATTTGTTCAGCACAACACAGCAACCAGACTGCTATTTGGCTTGCTATGATGCTGGACAGGACAAGTTAAAAAAAAAACAAAACACACCCTACTTTTTATCCATCAAAATGTAGCTCTGGTCAAATTCACTAATTTTTACTGTTGTCAAGACATCAACTTGATGAAATGACTGTTCAATTTTGGTCGGATACATAACACTCCTTGGCAGGTGCCACTGTAATAAAATAATTAACAAATATTTGGCAAAGTTGAGGTCGGTGTACCTTAATATTCCCAGAGATGGAACGTCGTTCGTATGTAGTGACATTTACCAAGCCTGAAGCATGTATTTGTTTGATTATACAGTATACCAGAAAGCAAACTAAAACAAAATGTTATGTAACTTAATTTCATCAATCAATGTCGGAACCACTTAAGCCTAATTAGGGTCGCGGGGAGGCTGGCGTGCATCAAATCCAACTCTGGGCGAGGGCAGCGTACACCCTGGACAGCTCGCCAGGCAATCGCAGGGCAGAAACACGCTGATGGCAACTCAATGGCATACTCTTTACGAATGTCAGCAATGGTTCTTAATAAAGATATTAACACATATTCTTTGATACAAATACAACCATTTATTCATTCATTCATTCATTTTCTGAACTGCTTAATTCTATTTAGGGTCGCGGGGAGGCTGGCGCCCATCTCAGCCGACTCTGGGCGAGGGCGGGGTACACCCTGGACAGCTCGCCAGGCCATCGCAGGGCTACCACCATTTATGTTTTCTGAAATTCAGTTTATTGAACCAAACTTCTCTTTATAACAGTTTATATTTCAGACATTGAATTTTCTTTTGGAATCAAATATCATACTTAATTATTCTTCATAAAATGTTTGAACACAGTATCCAGACACGAGCAGATACAAATGGGCAAAAGTGAAAAGAATATAATACTTTTAATTGATCTATAAAATAAATTCAAATTAATAGCAAGAACAACAACAACAAAAAAATGTTGTTGCTTGAAAAAAAATGTTGGAATTAGAGAAAATTACTTACTGTACAAAGTCTTCTAAAATACTTTTAATATTGTAGAACATTCATTAAACAAGTTAGTCTGTAATCACATTTAAGCATATTAAATAAACATGAAATACAGTGTTATCTCTTGAAAACAAAATAGAATCAGACCTGATGTCTTTCTGAAGTTATTTGGTTACTCCTGTACACAAGTTTCAATGCAAGGGTGCACTAGGCATGATGATATTAGTAAACATTGCCATGTTGAGGTGAACAAGCACAGAACTCGCATTATATTATCATGGCTGGCATCGGGCAGCACAATCATGGACATCACGTGCAGTGAACAATCGGTTCATTTTAAGTTAACTTCAAACATGTCAGATATAATCTGTGTGTGTGTGTGTGTGTGTGTGTGTGTGTGTGTGTGAGAGAGAGAGAGAGAGAGAGAGAGAGAGTAAAATGCTCTATGCTAGTTTTATTTCTCTTAAATAATATGCCTTCTTCTGTTTCTTAACACTCTTAACACTTGATCTTAGGTTTTTCTACTTTCTATGAATCTGTGTTGCACTGCCAAATTATTGTGCATGCGAACGATCATTCCTCTGGTCACACAGTCTTTAATTATTGTTATTGCAAACAGACACAGAAGCAAAACAAGACGTAAAATAAGTGAATCAGAGATACAGAGTCTGTGAGCCGGTGAAGTTTGGGAAAGCTGTGTATTCAGCCAAAATGAACTGATAATCGAAGACATGGGCTATTTATTAGAGACTGTGCACCTTTAAATTATAGCAGCTGTAAATGTTGTGCTAATATCATCTCTATTTTCTTTTAAATAAGACAAAAAAAAATGCAGCTTATTAAAAAGACTTTGCTAAATTGACCTGCCCCGAATATGTTCAATTGTTGATGAACTTTACTTTTACAGCATTATCTGGTACAAAGTACTGACATCGCAGACTCCTTACATTAATGTGTGTACACAAAGCTTTACCATGTGCATGTATTGTATATACATTTTCTTTGCCAAATTCTAATTCACATTCTAATGTCTTTAATATTATGTTTAAATTGTATGGAACATCACCATAACAATAATTACAAGTGGACCTATATAAAAGGCAGAAAGAGGATTTTTTTTTTTATGCGCAGTAATGGACACATGAAAGACTTGAAAATGTACGCTCATGTTTTGTACCTTTTTTAGGCTTTTCTTAGATTTCAAGGTTTTGATATTCTTACTTAAATGGGGCGCCAAAAGTAAAAATTTGACTGATATGTTTTAACACACACATTTTCAACATTTAGCTCATTTTCCTCATATTCCGCATGTTTTTCCTCACATTTAAATCTGAATCACATCTAAAAAAAACGTCTTACATTTAACTGTTAGGAAAATGTTTGCATGGTCAACCTAAATGTTAAAAATTAAATCTAAATGTTAAATCTAAATCTAAATGCTAAATCTAAATGCTAAATCTAAATCTAAATCTAAGCGCCCCATAAATTCATGTTATGAAGAACTGAGGCTGTTTTAAGAGCAAAGGGAGGCTCCAAACAATATTAGTAGAGTTCCAAATAAAGTGTTTGGTTAATGTATCTTTAAAATATACAAACATAGCCAGGCATGGATAAATATTGTACTGCTGCTAGCCACTAGAGGGCTTCAGAGACATGTACAGGTACAGCATTTTGCAGTCACCTTTATTCAGATCAATTTACATTTATCATTTATTTATATACTAGCAGCAGCACCCACTGTGCTGGGTAAAAAAAAAGTAAGACTAAGTTCTTGGAAAGCTTATAGCAATCCACTTAAATATACATCACTGATCACTTTGGGCAGGCTTAAGCAGTGGGTGCATTGTGTGCTGTGTATGTCTTTAACAGCTGATATGCCAGACTTACAACTGCGCTCTTTCAACCGCCAAGCAGGTTTATTATCATGGAAAGCGTCCTTTGTACTGTAACTGAAATCTGGAGGGTAGCAAGCAATAAACAATAAATATTAAGTTATATATTATTATAGCAAACAACATAACAATATGGCAATATACAAAACAGCCTGTGTACTGACATCGAGGACATGGGGTATATTTATCTTTATGCTCCAATCAGAGCTCGAGGCATGCTGTAAGTATTGAGAAAGTCAGAGATTAAATGAATCGATGGGTTTAAGGCCAGCATATTCCAATGAAGGTAATTTGAGTGTTGGCTGATAGGCGATATGCACCGGAAATGTACAATTTACACACATCATGCTTTGCAGGGCAAGAAATGTATGCTTATTAACTTCCCAACATTAAACTCACCAAAAATATATGTGACTTAATGGTTAGAGAGGTGAGTTTAGGACCTAAAGGTTGCTGGTTCATTCTTGAACCAGCAGGAAAAATGTGTGGAGATGGTGGGGGAGTGAGCTGCACCTTCCCTTCCTCCACCTTCATGGCTGAAGTGCCCTTATCCTTGCAAGGCACCTAACCCCCAACTGTTCTCCGAGCACTTCAATATGTGGCAGCACACTGCTCTGAGTGTGTGTGCTCACTGTTTGTGTGTGCATATGTGCGCTTACAAATTTCCCTTATGTGATTACTATAGTATATCATAATCCAAATCAAAAAAATATAAAATCTGCAGTGTGTGATGTCAACAGGCCACACAATTCTACCTACTCATGCTAGATGTCACCATTGTCTTCACCTACATGACTCCTGTATATGCGAGTGTTGGCTGGTAGGCAATATGCATCGGGACTGTATAATTTACACACATTGTGCTTTGTCAGGGAAAATATGTACGCTCATTAACTTCCTGACATGAAACTGGGCAAAATGTGTTTCTGTGCGTACATGCTGACACTATCGAGTCTATCGCGTACACACAGGCAGACACACATTGAATTTTACATATATTGTTGTTCATCCATCGCTAATGATAATGAGCAGGATAAGCTTCGTGATGAGTGCAGGATGATTGAATGTATGTGAAAAGTATTGAAAGAGATTAAAAAGTAATAGCCAGCAATTGCTGATCAAGTCTGGTGGAGGTGCCTGAGGTGGCTTATAAGGAGATGCAAGCTCAAAATGCTTGGCACACACATGGCATGTAAGGGGCTGGGGTCAGAGCAGTAGCTTTCCTCTATCTCTCTTCTTGCTTCTGCTCTGCTTCCTGGATCCTCCTGGCCTCAAGGTCAGATGCACCTCGTCTAATCGTTGCCCTCCAAGCACTTTGGTTGGGAGCAGCAACCTCCCACTCATCTGGTTGGATGCCAAAATCTTTCAAGGTAGTGTTAAGGATGTCCTTCAACCTTTTCTTGGGTCCTCCAAGAGCTCTCTTGCCGTCAGTCAGCATTCCATAAAAGAGCATTTTCTGGAGCCTGTTGTCCTCCATGTGGTACACGTGTCCTGCCCACTTAAGCTGTGGCTTCTTGATAAAGCTGTTAATGCTGCACGGCTTTGCTCAGCGCAGGACATCGGTATCAGGAACTTTGTCCTGCCACCTTATTTTCAGTTGTTTGCACAGGCAATTCAGATGAAAGCGGTTCAGTTTCTTGGGGTGATACCTGTATACTGTCCAGGTGTCACAAGCATAGAGGAGGATTGTGAGGATCATTGCATTGTAGATCTGTGCTGTGATAATGAAGGGACCAATAAAACGGGGACTTAGCTTTTTGCAGAGAGTTTGAAGTCCGATGTTCTGGGTGGAAAGCCAGACTTTATCCACAACCTCATAGTGAGGTGGTTCGGCATGCCATACGTCTGTTGTGGTAGTCCCTCTGTGGATCGCACGTTGAAGGTGCTGATGAGCCTCCGACCAGACCCTTTCACTGTCTCAGAACCACTGATCCACCACTGGGACGTTGGTGGCCTCCCTATTCCAGGGGAATAGCGGGGAATGGTAACAGAGTACACATTGGAAAGGGGTCAGCCCTGTGAATGGTTGGCGCAGAGAGTTCTGTGCATATTCAGCCCATGGTAAGAACTGATTCCACGAGGTGGGATGGCGGTTGCAGACAGTCTGGTGGATCGTCTTATATCCTGTATCTTCCTATCCGTCTGGCCGTTGGTCTGGGGATGATAACCAAAAGAGAGGATGATGGTCACATTCAGGAGTTTGAAGAATGCTTTCCAGAATCGGGAGATGAACTGTGGGCCCCTGTCCTTGACAATATCCTCTGGTGACCCAAAGTTGCGGAATACATTCTCGAACAGAGCTCATATGGTTTCTGATGCTGGTGGAAGAGACTGGAGGGGGATCAGTTTACATGCCTTTGAGAAACGGTCCACTATGACAGGAATGCATGTGTTGCTTTGGGAGGAGGGGAGATCCATCATAAAATCCACTCCCAGGTGTGACCATGGTACTGGCAGAGGTGTAGCTTACCCGCTGGGAGATGTTGTTGTGTTTTGGCGATGGCACAGGCTGCAGAGCTGGCCACGAACCTTCTGACCATGGTAGGCATCCTGGGCCACCAATAACACTCCTGAAGGAAGGAGAGGGTTGCCGTGACCCCTGGATGGCCTGTGCCTGGGGTGGAATGTACCGCCTCCAGTAGGGAAAGTCGTAGTTCCTGCAGTATATATTGACGTCCTGTTGGAGTGTCAGGTGGAGCTGGGTCAGACTCTAGAGCTGTCTGGAGCTGGTCCTCTACTGCCCACTGGATGGAGTTAATGAACACATGGGGTGGGAGAATGGTTGTGGGTTTGTTTGATGTTTCTTCTGCTTTGTGAATTCGCGAGAGTGTGTCAGGCTTGAGGTTCTGAGATCCAGGACAGTACTTTATGGAGAAGTTGTATCTGGTGAAGAATAGAGCCCAGTGAGCTTGGCGGGGATTTAACCATTTGGCTTCTCTGATGTAGCATAGATTTTTGTCGGTTATGACCTGGAAGGGGAATTGGGTGCCCTCTAACCAATGTCATCATTCTTCAAGTGCTAGTTTGATGGCTAAGAGCTGGCGGTTTCCCACATCATAGTTCTGTTCAGCTGGACTTAACTTCTTTGAAAAAAAAGGCACAGGGTAGAGGTTGCTGGTTCCCTTCTTGTTGGGACAGTACAGCCCCTACCCCACAAGTGGAAGCGTCCACTTTGACTATGAATGGTTTGTCTGGGTCTGGATGTTGTAGCACTGGAGCAGAAACAGAAGCCTCCTTGAGGCACTGGAAAATTTGTTGGGCTGTCTCAGGCCATTTCAGAGTTTTCGGTTTACCACAGAGGAGACCGGTTAAGGGAGCAGTCAAACTGCTGAAGTTCCTGATGAACCATCGGTAAAAGTTTGCAAAGCTCAGGAATCTCTGCAAGACTTTGATAGTTTCCAGCTCTGGCCAATTCCTGACAGCCCTGACCTTCTCATCCTGCATGCTGACTCCCTGAGAAGTAATCACAAAACCCAGAAATGATACGGTTGAGTCTGTTGATGGAAAGAGCACTTCTCCGCTTTGAGGAAGAGTTGGTGCTGGCGGAGACGTTGGAGAATTTGTGTAACATGATACACATGAGTTGAGGGATCAGGAGAGAAGATGAGGATGTCGTCTATGTAAATTATGATGAATCTGTCCAGCATGTCCCAGAATATCTCATTCATGAAACCCTCAAACACGGAGGGAGCATTAGCAAGTCCATATGGCATGACCAGGTATTCGTAGTACCCAGTGGGAGTAATGAAAGCTGTCTTTCACTCATCTCCCTCGTGGAATCCCACCAAGTTGTAGGCACTATGTAGATCCAGATTAGTGAAAACGGAGGCTCCACGGAGCTGTTCCAGAGCTGCAGGCACTAGAGGCAGTGGGTACTGGAACTGTACAGTGATATGGTTGAGTGCATGATAGTCGATGCAAGGACGAAGTCCTTCATCCTTCTTGGACACAAAGAAAAAACTGGATGCTGCTGGGGAAGTTGATGGGTGGCTGTAACCTTGTTGTAGTGCTTGTTCTATATACTCTTCGCTCAGGTAGGGATAGTAGATATATTCTCCCTTTACATATTGTCACGCTGGGCACCAGTTCTATAGCACAGTCCCATGGCCTATGCGGTGGTAGTTCAGCTGCGAGTCCTGGGCTGAAAACATAGCTGTACTTGGAGTATTCAGGTGGGACTGAGATAACTGCCTGGGCTGATGGGCTCTCTATGGTGGTGGTACCAAGACTGATGCGGAGTCTGGCGGCAGGCAGAGGGAGGTGCGGAAAGCAGCACAGAAAACAGGTCTTTCCCCAGCTCAGGACCTGGCCTGAGGTCCAGGAGATAGTGGGAGAGTGCTGGATGAGCCAGGGTCGATCAAGGATGACATCAGCTTTACAATGTTCCAGTATCAAAAACGAGATCTCCTCTTGATGCAGACAGCTGACCTTCAGATGTACTGGGTTGGTCTGGAAGGGATGTGTTCGTGACGTGAGTGGTTGTCCGACAATGGAGCGGATGGAGAAGGGGGTCAGACAGCGGTGCCATGGAAGCTGGAGTCTTTGGCATAGGTCCCCTAAAAGGAAGTTGTCTGCCGAGCCGGAATCGAGGAGCGCCGTAACTGTTAGGGAACACGATGCCACAGTGAGCATTACGGGAGTGGATAATGGACAAGGGTTTATAATGTCAGTACTGCTGTTACTCACTGGTGGATGTGGTGGGTGAATGGGGCAAGTCACTAGAAGATGACCGGGCTGTCCACAGTAAACACAGAGTCCCTGAGTGCACCGACGTTGCCTTTCGGCAGGCGTGAGTTGGACTGTATTGACTTGCATGAGCTCTGGGACTTCTTGCAGAGTTGTGGACGTTCTCGGTTGTTCTAGTTCTGTCAGGCATCCCCTCTGTCGATGTGTGACGCGGATGGCCAGTTGTATGAATTTCTCCAGGCCAATTGGGTCATCGTATCATCAGAGAGTTGTAACCTGAGCGAGGGATCTTGGCCTTGACAGAAGTGGATGAGTAGTGCCACTTCATTCCACCCTCTGGCTCCGGTGAGGGTGCGGAATTCTAGAGCATAGTCTCTGATGTCCATCTTGTCTTGGCGGAGATTCTCCCGGTCAGTGGGGTCTCCATCGGGTGGCTAAACACTTCCCGGAAATGAGCAGTGAAGTTATCCACTGTCGTGACTGTAAGTCCGTTCTGTCGCCATATTCCCTCGGCCCATTGGAGGGCTCTCCGGGACAGTAAGGAGATGATATAGGCCACTTTGGAATGTTCCATGGGAAAGCATGTTGGATGCATCTCTATGGCTAGGGAGCACTGTAGGAGAAAACCAGTACAACTTTCTGAATCTCCAGAGGAGCAAACAGGGTTGATGATAGGGCCTTCTACTGGGACTGACAGCAACAGTCTCGCAGAGGTAGACTCAGCCAGTGTAAGGGCACGACGCACTTACTCAACAATGGTTTGGAGCGCGCCCGGAGCGAGGGAAGGCGCGGCCTTCATACTTCCTGTAATCGGTCTAGCCTTCTGTTATGATACGAGCCCTGAGATCAAGAAGTACGTAAGCAATGTGTGTATTAAAAATAAACATACAAGGGCTCGGTGAGCCAGAGAAAAGAAACTAAACAAAACTGACTGAAAATAAACAAGCCACGAGGGGCTGAAGAACAAAAACCAAACACAGGAGAACTAAATGAGGAAACGGGAAGAGAGAAGTAGAGAGAGACAAACAAATAGCCAAAGCTTAGGATCAATAGGAATGCTGAGTATGAAATGCTTGCTGGAGAGCTTGGAAGATTGCGCAGCTCCAATGAGGCTAGACATGGAGGTGAGTCTAGCGGGAGTTTATATATGTGTCCTAATCAGTGAGGGGAAACAAGGTGCACGTGAAACTGATTAGAGCTCAGCAGATGGTGGCCGAAGTGTGTGGAAGTCGGGAGGAGTGATGGGCGTGGAAGTAACATCCACAAAGGTCATGATCATGTCTACAGTTCCATGGCCAGCTCTGAAGCCACAGTGGCTCTCAGGGAGGAGCATGTTGCTTTGCAGATGGAGTATGAACCTGTTAAGAGGAACACGAGCGAGGATCTCGCCAGCATGCAAGAGAAGAGAGATTCCCAGATGGTTGTCATGCGATTGGGGGTTTTCTTTTCTTTTGTAAAGATTGATGATCTTGGCATCTTTCAGCTCTTGAGGGATACGTCTCTAATTTCACAAGCTGACAATTCCCCGATGGTTGTCACGTGATTGGAGGTTTCCTTTTCTTTTGTAAAGATTGATGATGTTGGCATCTTTCAGATCTTGAGGGATATGTTTCTAATTTCACATGCTGACAAAGGGCCCTGTCAGTTTCCTGTGTAGGGTGGGGTGCATCTGATAAAGGAGCTTTGCGATGTGACAGCTGTTTGATGGCTTTTGCAGACTTCTGTTTCTGATGGAGGGCTGTCAAATGCCACATTAATGTCATGTTGTGGAAGACAAGCAATGGCTTCTGCATTGATGGATGATGGCCAGTTTAGAATCACTTGGAACTGTTCAGCCCACCTGTGGAGGATGACAGATATTTCTGTAAGAAGGGTTGATCCATTGTGGCTGAGCACTGGATGCACCTGATCTCTGTGGGCCGTACAGAGTCTTCAAGGAATCATAAAACTTCTTATAGTCATGGTTGCCAGCACATTCTTGTTCTTCCAGGAGCCATGAAGTAAGCTTTGGATTTGTTTAAAACCACTGTGCTTCAAGACTGAATGAAGGTGCTGCATTTCTTGGTGAGCAGCTCCTGGATTTCTTCATTGTGCTCATCAAACCAGTCTTGATGTTTCCTGGTGTTACATCCCAGCACTAACATTAACTGCTCATAGACTGTGCCTTCAACATCAGCAAAAGGGTTAAGGCACTCATGCACTGCTGAGTCCAGGCCGTTCACTTCTTACTTCTGAAGTTGAGACAATGAGTCGCTTGTTTGGTTTGGTTCCTTGTGGACAGCGATTTGGCTGCATGAAGAGCTTCATTTTAGACAACACGAGTCGATGGTCTGTCCATGTGCACTGCACATGGCTTTTGTCACGTGAACATCCTTGGCATTCTTCTGTCAGACTATGATGTAATCAATCATGTGCCAGTGCTTGCTGTGTGGGTGCATCTATGTGGTCTTCTTGTTGGTAGTCTGAAGACAGTTTTGGTGATCACCAAGTTCTTGGTATTGCAGGTCTGCAGGAAGCACGTCCCATTACTGGTGCACTTTCCAACCCCATGCCGCCCAATGACACCAGGCCACATGATGAGGTCTCTCCAGACTCTGACATTAAAGTCACCTATCAGGATGAGCTTGTCTGACTTAAACACCAACCCAAGCAGTTTGGAGAGCTCTTAACAAAAGGTTTTTTTATCCAGAGACTTAACCACAGAGCCACCACTCCCTGTAATTTAATGATTGACTCTAATCCATACCATATACTCAATAGTTAGTCAGTGAGAGAAATACAGTACATACATACTATAAATTTTAGGCTGCTTGCAGACTCTCTTAAATTTGCTGTGTTAAATTTTATTTAATGTTCAACAAATTAACTATGAAAATCCAACAGTTCTGTGGTTTATCTGGTACAAAATAGCCTGCCTCTAACTTACCATACTCAGATTCATTAAAGTGAATCCATTGGTTAAAAAAAAAAGAAAGAAAGAAAGAAAGAAAGAAACTGATTATGTATATGAGACTTGCAAAATGACCATCATCCAAACTTCTGTTCCACAAACATTTGTAATGAGCCAAACCCTTTATCTCTCAAACAGCAGCAGTAACATGCTATATGAGTCTGAATCAAGTCAAGTGTGTTCTTAGTGTCATTCCTCTGTATCGCTCGTATACATTGGAACTAAGTGTCGTTTATGCAGGACCATGGTGCAACACATCCAGCAGCAACACGTCTCAAAAAAGTAGGGACAGGACAACATAAGGCTGGAAAAGTTAGTGGTAAAAAGAAAATAAATGGCTGGGGGAACAGTTCACCAGCAGCACACCAGACCATCGCAGGGCCAACCCACAATCATTCACACTCACATCCACACCTAGGGGCAGTTTGGAAGTGCCAACACTGCTTGGTGGCTTGTTTTCTATGTTCTACTGTGTGTTGTTGGCTTGTTTTCTATGTTCTATATCTCTTTTTATTCAAGTCTCAACTTTTATTGGAATTGGGGTTGTATATAAAATGCAAATACACAGCAGTGTGAGATCAGTGCACTACAAAGATTACACAGAGCAGACTAATAAATACACAGAACATGGGCTACAATTTGTAAACTGTTTGATAGCTTTAAGTATATATGTTCCACAGCAATATTACTGTACATGGTGGGGAAGCAAAATTTAAAAAAAGAAATAATTAATAAAAAAAAAATTAGTTATGAGTTATCTAATTATTTTGAAACTGAGTATAGACAAACAATAAACTATCAGCTGTAAAACTGGTGTACTGGGAAAAAGTTTCAGGGTTTCTTTTCCTTAATAAGTGCTTTTCTGCCATCTTCTCCATGCCTTCTGTTAATACTGTTTCCATTGTAGGCCCTGTAGTCGTAATATTTGTACATAAAGTTTGTAAAGTCGTAAAGATTGTCCTTAAGTGAAACTATAATCAGAAGAAGATATGTTGTTCTTACCCTGTGAGGAATGCTTTTCTCTGACTATTTAGTCACGTATGCATACATTGATCCCACAATAAAAGGAGGACACAAAGTATAAGTTAAGGGTGTGAGTGCATGACGTGAGATTGTTATCTAATCTGTTCTAGTTCACTAGGTGATCACGCGCTGCTTTTGGATGATGATTGGTCTGGCTGTCTCGCCTAACCAATGGAAGAAGAGTGCACGGGCCAAGCATGGAATTTGCTCATGGAATAAAATCGATAAACTAGTTAAAATGGGTATATATGGGGACTGTGAGAAGACAATATGGGTGTATGATGGGCATCTCTTTGCAAAGATTATAAAACTGCCTGCTGCTTCTAAATGCTTTGTCTCCTGATTTCTCTCCCAAAGGAACTTACTTAATTTCGACCACACTGGTGATTTTCAAGTCATTCAAACTGAAAATGGTTTCACAGAAGAACAAGCAAAATTTAGGTCACAGCACTTTTGTAAATTTTGCTCCCCCACCCGGTACCCAGTGTATTTAAACCAAAGTAATTTTAAGTACATCTTCAGTACAGCACAGTACTTACAATAACAACCAATGG
>JAQMYF010040233.1:0-12274 GCA_030014195.1 Neosilurus mollespiculum
TTACTTTCACTCTTGTCTCCAGTGTGTTTATTTTATGAGTATTTGCATTGTTATTGCTATTTAAGCTTTTAATGCTACCTGAAGCTGAGTTACTTATTTTAATGCTAAATCACGCCCTTATCTACGCTCTTATGGTAAGATATATAGTTTCTTTCCCACAAGAGGAGATGGGAGGAGCATAGGACGAGTCGCCAACTACACAGTCACTGTTCCGCATCATGGTAAAGAACGCCCTCCCAAAGGAAGTAAGAGACAAGCTGGCTGACATAGTGGATTTAAACACAATGCCATGGGCCTCGTTTGAGGCTAATGTGATACACTGCACAGACCGATACAGATGCAAGGAAAAAGAAATGAAAAGAGCTGCTGAAAACCTGGTAGTACAACTCCACAAGGCCCAGCTGAGCAAACTGGCATAAACTAAACAAGAAAACACAGAAAGAAAGAAAGAAAGAAAGAAGAAAAGAACACGGCCAGACAAGCTGCAGTGATGGTGGCAGCAGCGGCACAACCAGTCTTACCACCAGCTCCCATGGTATCACGACCTACTGCTGTGGTACAGGCTGCCCCAGTCTACACATCTCAGCAAGTTTAACCAGCCTATTATGCACCACCCCAAATGCCAATGTATCCCCCTGTCCAGCAGTACCACCAACCACGAAACCAAGGATGGAACTATGGAAGAGGAAGAGGTCATGGAGGAGGATACTGGCAACAAAACGCGAGAGGAAGAGCCCCAATGAACATGGGAGGAAGAGGCAGAGGATGCTGGGTGTGCCAAGACCCAAGCCACATGAAACGAGACTGCCCACACATTCAGCAGCAAGGAGGACAGCCACAGAGCATCAATCCTCCCCAGAACCAAGGATGGCAGAACACCAACCCACCGCCAATCCAAAACGGACAAGGTCAAGGAAACTGGACGGGACCTTGGATGGGACCGAATCAGCCAGCCCAAGGACCGTCTAACTCTGGAATCGGACCCATGGGGCCCCCTCCAGAAGTCATGTGAAGATGCCCAGAGAAGCCAGGAGGGGAGCTGGTGCAGTACACCACCTCACTGCACCCAGAACAGGAACCAACTGTCCAAGTGATAGTAGGACAACAGATTAAAGCACCTTTTTTGATTGACACAGGTGCAACTTATACAACTATAGGCAGAGAAGGCTCAAAGCTCCCCCTCTCCAGCAAAGCGGTAAAAACGGTAGGCTTCTCAGGGAAAGTACAGACTTTGCGACTAACAGAGCCACAGAGATTAGAAGTTCAAGGAGTAACCGTTCAAGCACCACTACTATATGCACAAGACACTCCAATAAATCTGCTCAGAAGAGACGTACTCTGCAAAATGGGTGCAAAAATACATTGTGGGGAAACAGGGGTATAGATAGAACTCCCAGAACTTCTGGCACAACAATGTCTCATGATGGAAACACGACTTGATAAAAGTGATATGGACAAAGTTTACTGGCTGGAGATTGGAAATTCACCCAATGGCACAAGAAATCTCTATGAAAAGTGAAAGCTATGGCTAACCAGAATAAGACCAGACTGTCAGCCTGGCCGAAAACCATGGCACTGTACTATGATGTATGATGAAAAAGGACTAGATGAAGAATACGAAGCTCTATGGGATGAGCTAGTAGCCTCCTCAACATACAATCTGACAACCCCAAGCATCATAGTAGGGCAACAAGGAGTCACCACTATTGTTGAACTACCACCACAGCTTGACAGTTGGTATCAAGTCAAAAATGCTGTACCTCATGTTTCCTTGCTGATCGGGCAGAATGTGAAATCGAAAGAGCTAGGATCAATGGTAAGGGAAGCAAAGCAAGTAGAGCAATGGATAAAGGTAGGTCAGGTAGTCAGCATATCGGCAGATAGGAGATTTCTCAAAATAGAACAGACGGCCATAGATGAAGTACAGCCACAGACAGTCTTGATAAACAGGACACACGAAAAAGAGACAAGCGAACACAATTATAACCAGCTTCCCCAAAGGGTAGCAGATGAAGACCTCACAGAGGAAGAAAGGGAGGAGGCGTAAGCCCAGGTACCAGATCATTTGTGGACTAAACACCCAACAGATGTAGGACTGGTTAAATCAGCAGGGCTAGTAAAAAATACAGCTGAAACCAGGAACGTATCTACCATGTCAGAAGCAGTATCCACTATCCAAGGAAGCAATAGCAGGGATTAAACCAACTATTGAGGGACTTGTTAGAGGCAGGAGTTTTAGTTCCAACAAAAAGCCAGTGCAACACTCCTATCTTCCCAGTCAAAAAGCCCAATTCAGACAAATGGCGGTTGGTCCATGATTTAAGACCAATTAACAAGATAGTGATAGCAGAAAGGCCAGTGGTACCAGATCCACATACACTATTGTCCAACATCCCAGAAGGAACAAAGTGGTACACTGTTATTGACCTATGTTCTGCATTTTTCAGTGTTCCCTTACACCCAGAATCGCATTTTCTGTTTGCGTTTACCTACAGAGGACAACAATACACGTACACCAGACTGCCACAAGGATATTGTGAGAGCCCGTCCGTCTTTAACCAAGTACTAGCTCGGGACCTAGGCGACTTAGAGGTAAGTTCAACTGTTCTGCAATATGTAGACGACCTTCTGATCTGCAGCCACACAAAGGAGCAGTGTGTACAAGACTCGATAACAGTCTTAAAAATTTTGGCGGAAAAGGGTCATAAAGAAGCCAAGGAAAAATTGCAGTTTTGCCAACCAAAAGTACAATATTTAGGTAGAGTGCTCGAAGGCACTACATGAAAAATATCTCCCGATCATGTAGAAGCGATACGTAAGGCCCCAAAGCCTCAAACGGTATTACAGATGCTATCCTTCTTGGGACTAGCAGGATTCAGTAGACCATGGATATGTGATTTTGCCTTGAAAACGCAGCCCCTTAGGGACATAATAAAAATGGCTGACCAGACGAAAGCTTGTGCCAAATTAACCTGGACTGAGGATGCGACAGCAGCGTTTGATAAGCTAAAAGCTGACTTAACATCAGCACCCGCACTGGGGTGTCCCGATTATGGGAAACCATTTCATTTGTATGTATCTGAGAGAAAAGGGTTTGTATCAGCTGTGTTGACACAAGAACAAAAAGGAATGGGGAAAAGACCCATAGCGTACTATAGTGCGGCGCTTAATAGTGTGGAGAAGGGCATGCCACCGTGCTATCAAGGATTGGCGGCAGCAGTATTTGCCTTCCAAAAAGCGTCCACGATCATGATGGGACATCCAGTAACGCTGTACACGTCTCATGCACTGCACGCCCTATTGACCAGTCAAAGTTTCAAGATCACTAACGCCAGACGAACCGGATATGATGTGATTTTGTCGGCCCCTGAACTAACAATCGAATGATGCCGCACTCTGAATCCTGCTGACAGGCTAATCCTCCCCCAAGAAGGCGCCCCACACGATTGCACAGAGGAAGTAGAATTGTACTTTAAAGCCAGAGCAGATCTGGAGGCTGAAGCATTATCAAAAGCACAATGTATTTTTTTTGTCGACGGATCATGCTATCAAGCTGGTGAGGGTAATATCGCGGGGTACGCGGTGGTTACGTTTAATGAAAACACACACTGTTCGAAATAGTACTATCCGAGGCGGTGCCACAACCATGTTCTGCACAATTGGCAGAAATAAAAGCATTAACGGCAGCCTGCAAACTAGGCACAGGCAAAACATGCACTATATACACATGGAGTGTGCCACGTATTCTGGCCCATTTGGGCACAAAGAGGTTTTCAAAGAGCAGACAGATCTAACATCGTGCATGGGCAAGCAATTTCAGAACTACTGAGAGCAATTATGCTCCCAAAAGAATTGGCAATAGTGAAATGTAAGGCCCACAAGTCAGATGGGGAATGGGTAAGCAGAGGGAATGCAGCAGCAGACGAGTCAGTGAAAAAGGCAGCTGCAGGAGAAGACACTCACTTAATAGGGGTACTGGAAGCAGGGGAACCAGGAGAGACAGAGCAGATGCAGGTTACGATGGAAGACATCAAAGAATTTCAAAGAACTGCCACAACAACTGAGAAAGATTTATGGAAAAAGTAAGGAGCAGTTTTAGACCCCCAGTCAGAAGTATGGAGAAGCTGTGATGGCATAATAGCTCCACTAGGAGTTATACCAATGCTAGTTAAAGAAGCACATGGGGTAGATCATTGTGATAGGAGAAAAATCATCGAGACTATTCGAAGGGATTGGTGGTCACCCTACTAAGCTAGCATGGTAGACAAATTTCTGAGAACATGTGAAATCTGCGCCACAAGAAATGTTAGAAAGCATTTCACAGCGCCCCTGGGACATATACCTCAACCTGAAGGGCCATTTAGGCACCTGATGATTGACTTTGTGGACATGGTTGAAAGATAAGAAGGGAAAAGATACATCTTGGTGGTAGTAGACTGATTCAGCAGATGGGTAGAGGCTCAAGCCACAGCCAAAAGCGATGCCAAAACAGTAGCCAAATTCTTATGTGGAGAAGTAAATCCCCGCTTCGAAATCCTCGATCGCATTAGCTCAGACAACGGTAGTCATTTCGTGAATGACGTGATAAAATGCATCACTGAGGCCGTATGCATAACACACCGATTGGGATGTGTGTACCACCCGCAGTCGCAAGGAATGGTGGAAAGGGCGAACGGCGTGCTGAAAGAGAAAGTGGGAAAAATCTGTGCAACCACTAAGCTCAATTGGGTACAGGCACTGCCACTCGCCCTCATGAAAATGCGCTCTCAGACAAACAGGAACACACACTTGACTCCACATGAGATGCTCACAGGATAGGTGTGCCTGTAGCCTTTACGCAAGGACCGTATAAGGGCCCGAGCCTGGAACAACTAGAGGGCGAACTGTCAAGTTATGTGAAACATTTAACGCAAATACATAGAACTTTGTATTCGCAGGTCAATGCTGCCACGAATGGGGCGGATGTAGAGCAAGAGGACCTTCGACAAGTGGAGCCAGGAGACTACGTCTTTATCAGGCTGTTCAAAAAGAAGTTCTGGAAACATCCTCGGAGGGAAGGGCCGTTTAAAGTAGTACTTGCCACACCAACCGCAGTTAAGGTAGAAGGTAGAGAACATTGGTACCATCTGAATCATTGTTGCAGAGCCCCCACACAAGGAGACAAAGAGGACAAAAGGAAGAAACATTCTAGAGTGGTACAAATCGCTCATTCAGACGACGATTCGGAACCTGAAAACATTGATCAACCGGATGCACCAGCTTATAACACACGAACCAGAGGAAAACACCCCAGAGGGGAAGTGACCCCTCAAGTGGAGGAACACCACGATCAGGAGGAAAGGTCGCAACAGGAGCAGACAGCGGAAGTACAGCCAGTACAGGAGGTAGACTCAGAGGACTCGCCCACCTTAGACTTTGTGCCTAGAGTTCACCAATTCTTTGAAGAAATGGTACCAGATCCTCGGGACGGGGAATAGCCAGGTCCGTCAGGTCTTGCACTGACAGCAGCTCCAATAGCCGTTTCACCTTTTAGTACACTCAATTTGTAGACCTTCCACACACAGGAGAGCTAGATGCACCTGTAGATTCAGGCTACATAGCCCTTGAAGACTTTGTTCACTCACTAGGCAATTAGACAGATTGAGATGGGGCAAATAAGGATGAGGACGAAAGTGAATGTAGTCGAGAAGCCACCACCCCGTGTACCATTTACTCTTTTAATTGCCTCAGCTATAGGATACGTCATAATCATAGTAATAATTGGGAAATGTATGTCAGGAGCACATAGCAACTCGCACACGACGAATATAACTCAAAACGAATGCGCGCCTAATGCAACAAACAAAAATTGTTCTATGGAACTGCTGTCGTTCAGCCAAATGGACAACAGCAGTACCCAGCTATGGCCCATTCACGATCCTGCTTAGACGGCGAAGACTTGTTTTTAGCGTCCCTCCTTTCCTGTGGAGGCCAGACGATGGCTTAAAGGGAATCAAGGCACATGAGCATATTCAGCAAATTAGACGCATGGTAGAGGCTAACAGAACAGCAATATGGAATTGGGCAGCATGCCAGGCCCGATTCCAACGGCTTGGCCCAGATAGAGCGACTGTATGGGAAGTCAGCCCACAAAAACCAGCCAATCACAAATTACAGCCCGGGATGAGGGCAAGATTGACATGGGATACCTCCAAACAAGACATACTAATAGAACCGGTACTCACAGAGGACGAAGTAGCAGTGATACCAAGCCAGAATGATTGGGAAACAGATAAAGAAACAAGTGACGCGTTGGGAGCAATCAAGGAAGTAGCGACCTCGGACACAGATCTATGGCACAGAGCCCAAAGTAATGACTAGTACAAATGGGCCAAGTACACAGCAGATGACTGGACTGGAGGACAAGGGGACTGTATGCTATGTGCCAAGGAAGTACGTAAGCTAGAGGTGGTACCACTGCCGTACAACACAGACACATGTAACACGTTCCGCGAGGAACGTATAAAAACCTCAGGCACCAAGAAGGTGGGGAAAGAGATGCACGGGGTTCGTGTAGGAGATACAGTACACCCCATCACCACCATGCTAGATCGTGTCGCATTTAATTGGGCGAACGTTTGAATGTTATCAGAACAATGGAACAAAAAGTGTTGGTAATTTCTCAGGCAGATGTGGCCGAGTTTGGAACGTAACCCGCATGCAATTCTCACCAGAAGCAATCCACGATACGCTAGGCGTCATAAACATTGTAAACCAGACCAAACTAGTCATGGGATGGAGACAGGATGTACCCCCAGTATTGGCAAGGCAAACAGTTCCTCTAGCAGACATTTGGTGGATATGTGGAGGGATAAGGCTACGACAGGTGTTACCCCTAAATTGGTCAGGCCTATGTACAAGGGTAATGATAATGACTGATGTAAAAATGTTCAAACAAGGGTCCGAGATGAACAGCTATGCCTCAGGGAATGCTATTCATAGGGTTAAGAGAGAGTACAAAATGGACGCAGGTGTATACTTAGATAGTGTTGGACAGCCAAGGGGCATTCCCAATGAGTTTAAAGCACGAGATGAGATAGCTGCGGGATTCGAATCACTGTTCATTTTTATCACTGTGAATAAAAATGTAGAATGGATCAATTACATCTACTATAATCAACAGCGTTTTATTAACTACACAGACGGCGCATTACGCGCACTAGGTGAACAACTCTCTGCCACAAGTACAATGACTATGCAAAACAGACAAGCCCTGGACTGGCTGATGGCCAAAGAAGGAGGAGTATGTCAACTCTTTGGTGATCATTGCTGTACATACATACCGAACAACACAGCTCCAGGAGGTGCTTTTTACGAGGCAATGCAGAAGATTGGAGCTCTACGGCAAGAGGTGAAACAAAATGCCGGCTTTACTATGTTCTCAACCGAGTGGTTTCGCAGTTTCTTTGGCACTTGGGGAGGCTGGCTCATGAAAATCGCAATGCAGGCAGGCATCATTCTGGCAATTTTGGCTGTAATAGCGTGCTGTGTGTTCCCTCTTCTGAAAAGCTTGTGTGTCCAGGCAACAGTTAAGCAGATGGTACTGTATCCCCCACCCAGTGAAAACTGTGCAATGGTCCCAGCTAAAGACACCGACCCCGGAGAAAAAGACGCAAGGGTGATGAAGCGCGCCACTGCACCAGACCCTGCGTACATTATTATAGACAACCTAGCTTACTATAACTAGTTCCTAGCTATGCTATAAACCATTTGTTGTCTACATGTACCGTGTTGTGTGTCGTTGTATTGTCCTATGTGGTCGCTTGTAAAGACAAGCGACCACATAGGACAATACAACGACACACAACACGGTACATGTAGACAACAACTGGTTTATAGCATAGCTAGGAACTAGTTATACAAAGGAGCTCCATGTGTAAATGTTGTGTGCAAGACCCATGGCTACCCCAGTTAATACGGACCACGTCCTGTGCTGTGTGCACAAGTCCCACAAATGGAGGCGTCATCCTTGCAGCTACATGCAGGTGGACGCACAATGTTACCTCATTCCTACGACTTCCCAAGCGTGGGGCGGGTCCAGCGTGTCCCAAGCGTGGGGCGGGTTTATACGTCATAGATGGTTCCGAGGACGGCTGGGAGTATGCACGTCGGGGCAATGGCTGGAAAATCTTCTATTGCTGCTGCACAGACACAGAATGGACCTGCGATATGGAATTGAGCCGACCTATCCTCAAGATATTCGCTCACGCCAACTTCTACCATGTTGACAAACTTTGCTGCACCTTTACGCGTGTTACCCACGTCACACTGCCATGCGGATTATCATTGACAATCACCGCTTTTCACCTTCGTCGAGAAATCACATTGCTGGAATACTTCGGGTCAATACCTGCACATGCCTATTTCATGACTCGCAATGTCCTTCAACATACGGTACTCCAGGTGGTCACTGTGTCTTTCCACGGTTACAACATCCGTGACCGGGAGTCCATGGGAGCTAATTGGCCGAGCTCTCACGGGAGGGAGGGATGGCATACGCTCACTTCCCTGTCACTCACAGCGATTACCAGCCAATCATGGGTGTCTGTGAGCTCATTCGTACGAGGAGGCAGATAGCGTTTCCCTCCGAGTGTGTTAGGCCACCCCCAAATACGCATGCGCAGCAGTTCGAAAAGAGGCGGGCGGTAACATCGCATGTCACGGAGGGGGCGTGTGCTTGCTTGCGCCCCTCCCTGGTTGGTGGTGGTTGTGTGATAGGGAAGGCAAAAAGCTGATGGGTGGGAATTGGAAACAACTAAATTAGGGAGAAAATGGGGAAAAAAATCCAAAAAAAAAAAACAAACAAAAAAAAAAAAACAATGTGTAAGTACCATGATCTTCTCTTTATTAATTTTTTTTTCTCTGACCTTAACCTAAGTATTGTTGTTTTAATACGAATAAGCTTTGTATTCTGCACTTTTCTAGTTTCAGTATTGCCCAAGCCTTGCTTCATACGTCTGCATTTCATTGCTACCATTGTACCACTGACCGGGTCGCTGTGTGCTGACATTTTCACTTCTGCTCTTGTTCCTGTCAGACCAGGTCAATGTGTCCTGTTATCACAGTTGACCCATTCCTTCTGTTCACAATGTTTTTTTCCATTTTGGTGCATATTCAAGCCTTTCAGTTTTTTCTTGCTGGCTTAAGCTTTGTTTATATATATATAGTGGATTATATATGCACCATATCAATTTTATTCTATTTTCTTTTTCCTTAGCTCAGTCAGCTTCTTGTGCCATCTTTAGAAGGAAGAAAAATGCCTAGCATCACCATTATCACTATCAGTTGGCTCATGCCAACCCTGACCTCCTGGATTTCCTTTCTGCTACCTTGTTCCAGCCTATGCCTCCTGGGTTCCAGACTGTGTCCAACCTTGACTGTTCCCAGTCTTCTGCTGTCTCCCATGACCAGTCTATCCAAACTCAACCTGAAACCCAACCTAGGTTTGCATTTGGCACTGTCAATCTATTAATTCTCCATGTGTCCAGGTTACCTCTCGGGGGACCAAAACTGAAGGTTTCCTTTATGATGACTGGTTCTTAGTCCAGCATACCTCAAATACCCCCCCCCGGCACTTTGTTCATTTCTGTATGTTCTTCTACAGAACCTTCTCCTCCTAATTCTCCACTGGAATATTGCCCTGCTCTCTAAGTAAAATAAAAACCAAATGCTTACACAACAGCAGAGCAAGAAACTAAACTACCATTTTATTACATAATGTTTAGTATCCTTGCTGGCAAAATTTTGGGCAGTATTCTCTCAGCCTTCTTGTTCACGCTCAGTACATAGCTCCTTTTGCCAACATTTCCTTAAATTCTCATTTTACTATATTACTGAGGCTAGAAACATTATTCAATCCATTAACATTTTTTCCTATATTGTTGTCTTAGAACCTGGAATAAATGGAAATTTTATTATTTTTTAATCATTGGATTCAAACGTCAACAACCTTTTGCATTTTTTTACACAATTGTACTGTGAAAGTAGGACATGGCAGACGTTGAAAAGACATTTTATATACATGTGTTGAGCATTAAATGTACTAGAATATATTCATGTATATGAGTAGATGCTTGTAATGTCATACTGTTCATTTTATTTTATTCAGAAGTTTAGTACTTTATATTTGATATTTTAGTTTAATACCTGCAAACTGTTATTTTTGCCATTGTCTTTTTAGAACTGACGCGTCCATGTCTTATTCTCATGATTATACACTCTTGCGAAAGTAAAAAGGACTACAAATGGCAGTCATTTCAAACAAGCTAATGCAAGCAGTATTAAGAGTATACAAGTACAGGCTATAAACTTACTTGTTTGTCAACTATTTTGTTAAAAGTCTTTTATCAGTTAACGGGGTTCAGGTCATCAGGGGTTCTTAGGACTAGTGAGATTTATTAAACTGGAATGTTTGAATGTTATCACTCCCCCACTGTCACACACTCACTCAGATCTGTTGATGGTGGAGTTCAAACTGGAGTTTAATCTGCTTGTTTAATGGACTATTTTTTTAAAAGTCGAGCACATTGATTTTGAAGTTCAATCAATCGGCCTCAAGTTTGCATTACGTGACTTCCAGCATGGCGGTGCCCATGAAAGGCTTGCAATGAGACCACAAAAACCACAGTTGTCATGCTTTATGCACATCAAACATGTCACAAAAGATTGTATTTAGATGAAAAAGATACCAAGATTGTCTTCAGATGTGATTGAAATTGGATGGTGGGTGGTACAATGTTGCCCCGAGTCAGTAGCACATAGTCAGTAAAGGGCATTCATGTTGTTACTTGTGGAATTGTATTGAATTCTGTTCATTGGGAAAATACAAATACTTTGCACTGACTGGTCTGTCTCAGCATGTTAATTATCTTCATCATTATTTGATTATCTAAATAAATAATTTTATTTAATTAATACATTCCAATTCAATCAGGTCATGGAAATGTATATTATTTTTTGTAGATTGTCTTAACATTTACATAACTAAATATTTTGTGTGTGTCTAGTCTATTGTATCTGTTAGAGTATTATAAATAATTGTAATAATAATTAGTTAAGAAATTAATTTGTCAAGGTGAACTCTGCTAATGTAAATTAAGATCTGCTGCTGCTTTTTTAGGACAATTTTATCTATTGAATTAAATTTTCAGCAATACTAAACTTTAATCTAAAGAAAGTTATGAGTGTTTTTTTCTTGATGATAATAAAAAAACAATGGGGGTGAAAATAAAAAGATATTCCATAATTTCCTTATTACTAGGAGTATTGAGGTGAATCAGGTGTAAGCTTGTTGCAATTAAATGTTCAGGTAAATGTTGATCAGTCTTGCACATTGGCTTGGAGGAACTTTAAACAATCCCTCCATACAGAACAGTTTCAACTCTGGGATGTTAGTGGGTTTCCTCGCATGAACTGCTCGTTTCAGGTCTTTCCACAACATGTAAATTAGACTAAGGTCAGGACTTGACCATCCTAAAACATTAACTATTTCTTCTGTAACCATTTGTTGGTAGAATGACTTCTGTGCTTAGGATGGTTGTTTGCTGAATTATCCACTTTCTTTTGAGATTCAGTTCATGGACAGATTTCCTGACATTTTCCTTTAGTATTTTCTAGTATAATTCAAAAATCATTGTTCCATCAATGATGGCAAGGCACAAATGCAGCAAAACAGGCCTTTATGCGGAGGGTAACAATGGTCTTAAACTTTATTTGTTTCACAATCTGTCTTATTGTGGATTGGTGGAGTTCAAACTCTTTAGAGATGGTTTTGTAACCTTTTTCCATCCTGATGAGCATCAAGAACCCTGATGAGCTTCTTTATTTTAATTCAGGCGTGATTAAACATTTTGCCAACAGGACCCCTTCAGAAGGCACATATTTATTTGTGTATATATAATATTGGACTCATACAGATGTGCACAATATGCATAATACATATTTTTTACTGGTGTCACATTTCTGGGTTTTTTTCTTTCTTTTTTATGTGACAATATTTTTACAGGCCATTTACCATAAATTTGTTTATTCATTGAATATTTTGAACATTTATAAATCCGAATTCTGAGTGTAAGGGCAGTGGTGGCTCAGTGGTTAAGGCTTTGGCTGACGTTTGGGGGTTCAAACCCAAGTACCACCATGCTGCCACTGTTGGGCACTTCAAATTCAAATTCAAGTTTATTGTCACATACAAATTATACACAGTACAATATGTAGTGAAATGCTTAGTACGACT
>JAQMYF010040234.1:0-12274 GCA_030014195.1 Neosilurus mollespiculum
CATCTGAAAATATTCCTCCTCTTCCTCCAGTGGAAGGCTTCTTCTACTGATCCTCAATATATTTAAGTAATTCTTCACTACTGAGGTATTACAGTCTACCAACAGGGGTTTAGTTTAAGATGGGAATTAAAATCTCACATGAAGTTCAAAAATGTGATTTTTTTTTTTTTTTTTAAAGAACATTTTATAATCATTCATTCAAATGTGGTTGGAGATTTATTATGGCTTAATTTGTACTTTTATTTATTTATTTTTTGTCTGGCATGTCTCACATACAAACCTTTCCAGTCTCTTTCTGCCTGTAGACGTGTGCACTTTCACACCAACAGTTGTAAGAGATACCTGCAGATGCTGTGATGAAATGTAGGAGTTTTTGAAGATTTCTTTTACATGAATCTGTTCCTAGGCTAAACTTGCTACGGTAGCCAGTCCTGGACGAACTGGTTCTGGGACTCAGCGACGTCCTCAGACATTTACTGAAGGCTTTAGAGAGCTCTTTGGGTCTTGGACGGATGACACCACACTCTGTAGCCCCAAGAGACCACCAGACATTGGATACCGGGTTTGAATAAAACAGGTTCAATCTTCATGAGGTTCTGATCAATGGCACTTAATTTGGAATAGATTATTCTAATTTTATGGAGTTGATGGTTTCATATATGGGTAAGTATGAGAAATATTCCAGGGTATAAATATGTGTCTGTATATCTGTTACTGATCTGAGTACTAATTATTATAGTCTGCGATGGCCTGGTGAGCTGTCCAGGGTGTACTCTTTCCTTGCCCAGAGTCGGCTGAGATGGCACCAGCCTCCCCGTGACCCTAATTAGGATTAAGCGGTTCAGAAAATGAATGAATGATTATTATAGTCTCCTTTGAAAGAGCATGTCCAGAGCTACTCAGCCATGTACTATTTTATGGGTCTGTTACCAATATTTCTCCCCAGATTTCCTAATCTTGCTGCAATCTATGTTACGATGTCAAGGCTGATTAAAAGGTTTATGATATTGTGTCATTTACACTATTGACATCCTATAATCCATAACATTTTAAAATTGGTATAATAAATTTTGATCTCAAGTGAAAATGGTGTCATGTTAAAGGACACAATCCAAAATAAGGGTCTGAGAATACGGTTCATTGAACTAGTGAACAATGATCTCCCATGGTTACAGACCTGTGCGCCGTCTCTTATAGCTGCTAATATCTCTTATTTGTTGGAAAAGCCTGCCGCTGCTGATTAAAATCCTTTAGTTTATTATCTCTTCCTATATAAACTGGCTGACATAGCCGACGATCATAGATATAAACACAAGACCAGAAAAGACCCTCGCATGACGTGCCTTCAAAGACTAAAATCTGCCATTCCGATGGGTGTTAAATGTTGCGCTCAGGGATGTCTTATTGTGTACTGGAGGAGTGTCTTATTGCGTGTTCAGGGATGTCACTTCGCGCTCAGGAAAGTCCTAGAGTGGTTGAATTTCTCAACCAAGACAGTGCCAATGTGAGGTCCTAATCTGACATGGTGACCCTCGGGAATGACCAGTAGTCTGAGCCCGTCATTAATACATGGGCTTATACATTTATGATAAATACTTGAAGTCAGTAAAAGTTTCCTTGCATGGCTTGCACTTTCTCACATCCAGCATTCTTCAGTTTTATCTTTAGTTAGATCTACTTGGGTAATGCTGGTCTAAGCTATGTTTTAATACAAAATAAGCTTCATGTGATAAACAGATAGAAATCTAAGCCCCTACGCCCTCATTATTTAATTTTTCAGGATCTTTGTAGTACCAGCCGGATATTAATCTAATGTTTTTTACATTAAAAGTGAAAGTGTTAACATTTTTTTATTGATAATCACTAAGTACAATCCTAGATATCAATGTATTATTTATGAATCATAAGTGGATAAGTTAATGCATAAAGCTGCTTTATTATTTTTAAAAGTGCAAACTTATGAATATGATATAGAATAAAGATGTTTTTGGAGAAACTGTGTAACTCACCTCGATTTGATTAGACACTTGATGCTATAGACGGGTCCTTCTATGATCACTTATTATAGACAACAACCCAAACCGAGGACCTTCTTGCTGTGTGGCGGATGTGCCACCATGCTGCCTATAAGGAATTAACCACTGTAGTAATACGGAAGTTGACACTCTACAGATTGAACAAACACAGCAAAGGGTGTATCCCAAAAACTTTATTTTCATTTCCTCGACACTTGTTTCTCACTTGAACCGAAAGTTCTTCTAGTCCAACATCTTTGCCAGCCATCCTGATTCTCTAATTTGTGTATTGAGGAGTGATGAGCAACGATACACTAGAACAGCCTTCCCAGAGGAGCTGTATGCCAGTAAATAACGAGCCCACCCTTTATATGCTGTTAGCTGTTTGTTTCTGAAAATGGACCTCTGTAGACCTTTGTAGATATTCCATTAAAAATCCAGCCATTTCCACCAATAATAGTCATGAACAATAGTGTCTATCCACACTGTCTTTCTAATCAATTCTATTAATTTCTTTATTGGAATAAACAGTGTAGTGTAAATAATGATAAGACAATTACAGAAATGTGTTACAGTTTTGCAGATACACATATCTCGGCTGTAGGCGGGTCCGATCATGGTACTGAAATGCATGACACTGACCTGTAACATTTTCTGCAGATTGAGAAAACATAGTTTTCCCCATTATTTAATGTATTAGGCCAATATGCCTTAAACCATTTTAGATGAAGATAATATTCCTTGGAGGAACAGCGTTATCGAATTATCAGTATGACGCCTCAAAAAGTCAGTATGTAACATGGACAGAACGAATGGCCTTCCATTCACTAAAATAGCTTTAGTCTAATTAGTTACACTATGCCAGTTGATAGTACTTGACATGCTCAACTCTAAACGTTCAACTCTCTATAGTCAATAAATGCCAATACATCAGTGATCGGCAGGTGCACAAGACCCATATATCATCGATCCATCGTTTTATGTTTGGTGCTTATTTGCCCATTTTGCCATGCAATGACCTCTGTGTAAACATCACACATTTCAATAAGACTGAGATTAAATATAGAGATGGAGTCTATTTTAAAAGGTGAGTTATATTTCATTTAAATCTGCACTAAACATTCTTTAAAACACAATCCAGTAGAACACCAGCTGAAAAAAAGCAGCATGTCTAGAAAAATTATTTTACCTTACTGCTTTAAAATCAATTAAACAACAACAACAACAATAAAATTAATAATAATAATAATAATAATAATAATAATAATAATAATAATAATAATAATAGCAATAAGAGCAGCATGGTGGTGTTTTTGGTGGAGGTTTTCAACAAAAGCCTATGAAGGTAATGTGGGATTTTTAAAAATATTTTTGTGTGTATCTATGTGTTCATTGGATTGATGACATCAGCAAAAATATCACACATAACAGCTGAAGGAGATGAAGAGTGGAGATGGAGTTTTATTTCAAATATGTGTCCAAGCCACCAGAATAGTATATCGATCTCTGCAAACAAAAAACCCCACAAGCCAGTAGAAGAGTAAAAAACATAAAGAAAAAGTCAAAATTTTAATAAATCAGTCCTTTTGTAAATTATTGATTCATTCATTTTCTAAGCTGCTTAATCCTAATTAGGGTTGTGGGGAGGCTGGCGCCCGTCTCAGCTGACTCTTGATGATGGTTCATCCTGGACAGCTTGCCAGGCCATCGCAGGGTCACACACACAACCATTCACAATCACATCTAGGGGTGATCTGGAACAACCAATCAGCCTACTGTGCATGTTTTTGGACTGTCGGAGGAAACCGGAGTCTGTTCTAAGAATCAGCAGAGCTCAATTCTCGGAATTTGAACTTGTGACTGTACCATTTTTACAGGGTCATTTTAACACACACCTCTATTTCATCAACCTGGACCCAAAGTTTTTACTCCTACAACAACATCAAGTGACTTAACTCTAAAAAATCTGGATTATAAATGTTCACAAAGAGCAGATTTTTTTCCCCATCTAAATTACTAAGAGAAAGTGAATTGAAGTGCATGTCGCTCCCTCTGACTTGGACTCTTCCCGACACAGACAGTCACGTGACAAAAGGGGAATTAAAAAAAACCTGGCATCGTAAGCCGTGAAGGCTGCGTCCAAAGCCCCACTATATCCTACTAAGTAGTATATCAAACGCCATGGAGACACGCGGTTTAGTGCAGTAATGTAGCCTCACAATTCTCAGAACTAATCTGTTATTCCTAAACAATCCGCTGCTGCCGTG
The DNA here is from genome assembly GCA_030014195.1 of Neosilurus mollespiculum. Taxonomy (NCBI): domain Eukaryota; kingdom Metazoa; phylum Chordata; class Actinopteri; order Siluriformes; family Plotosidae; genus Neosilurus; species Neosilurus mollespiculum. The sequence continues at coordinate 4,283 of JAQMYF010040234.1, forward strand.
TTAAAACCTCAACAGCCTGAAAATACGGTCCTGCGCGCACACGAAGTTCCTATACACACAGACCGTCTCTCTGCTCATGTTTCTTTCTTAAATTCTTTTAATAAACACCTTCTATAGTACGGACTTCTGCTCCACACACACACACACACACACACTCACTCATACACACACATTCATGCACTCATACACACACATTACATACACACAAGTGCTTTCCATCGAACATCTCTTGTACCTGAACCGGGTTCTCTGCAGGGGTGGAAACAGGGTGAGACGAGCTTAAACTGTCCACTTCCATCGCCTCAAAACATTTCTCCAGGAAATAGTCCTCCTGCAGGACACACAACAATCCATCACATGTATATATAATTATATTAATGAATATTGCTTGTGTTATTTTTCCTCATATACAGTGGTGCTTGAAAGTTTGTGAGCCCTTAAGAATTTTCCAGATTTCTGTGAACGTTTTATATTTTACATTTATTTATTGAAGAAAATGGTCCAATGTTACATATCTGTGAGAGGCAAAAGTTTTTGTTCCTCTAGGATTAGCAGGTAATGTGAAGGTGAAATTAGAGTCAGGTGTTTTCATTCAGTGGGATGATAATCAGGTGTGAGTGGGCACCCTGTTTAATTTAAAGAACACGGATCTATCAAAGTGTCGACATGTTTGTGAAAGTGAATCATGGCACAAACAAAAGATTTCTGAGGACCTCAGAAAAAGGGTTGTTGATGCTCATCAGGCTGGAAATGGTAACAAAACTATCTCTAAAGGGTTTGGACTCCACCAATCCACAGTAAGACAGATTGTGTACAAATGGAGGGAATTTAAGACCTTTGTTACCCGAAGAGCAAGGCGTGTAGTCGTCAGCAATGTCATAAAGGACCCCAGGGTAACTTCTAACCAACTGAAGGCCTCTCCTGCATTAGTTAGTGTTAATGTTCATGAGTCCACCCTCAGGAGAACATTGAACAACAATGGTGTTCATGACAGGGTTGCAAGGAGAAAGCTAGGCCTCTCCAAAAAGAACATTCCTGCTCGTCTGTAGTTTGCTAAAGATCACATGGACAAACCAGAAAGCTATTGAAAATAAAATTTGTGGACAGACGAGACCAAAATAGAACTTGTTGGTTTGATATATTTGGAGAAAGGAAAACACTGAATTCCAGCATAAGAACCTTATCCCATCTGAACACCTGCACTTTCAGTTTTATACATGTACAGGGCTGCTACTACATGCAAATGTGTATTTATCTCTGAATCTTTCTGGAATGAGGGAATGGTTTATCCTCATGGCATTCTCAGTAGATTTCTCCACCATCAAATAAAAAATAAACCACTCCCTCCTAGTGTGTTAGGCCGCCCCAAATACACATGACAAAGATGAATGAACACTGTCAAATTACTTTGTCCAATTTTTTGGAGTAATTTCCCCCTTAAATCCTCCTGAGGAATAAGTAAAGAATGTATTTTTTATATGTAAAGAATACTTGTGAAATAAGATGTGTGTTTGTCATATATTTATTTGCTATAACAGAACAGATTATAAACTTTACCTTTACTCTCTAGAGCCTCGTTGCCCTGATACACAACCTTATGCAGCTAATCAATAGAGTTACTCTTCAGGTAGTTACTCCAGTGTTTAGCTTCATCTCCTTCAGGATCCCACTTCTTTTAAAGATCTCAACTTGAGGTTCCAGATCCAGGCTGAAGAAATCTTCTCCATTATAACACTGATCATATCCTCTAGTGGTGTCATCACACTCACAGCCATATATCCTCCTTAGAGTATGAATTCCTTCACACACACACACACACTAAGGCAGTGACTTTCAACCACTGTGCTGCGGCACACTAGTAAAAAAAGGTGTACCATGGGAAATTCAATTACCATTGGCCATTGTTGAGTGTCTGCGATGTAGTGACTGGCAGAGTAATGTGATACTCTTCCATCAATGGGTGGCAGTAGGTAGCTTAATTGCCTTGTTCATTCTTAGGGACAAGAGAATAAGTGATGCATGCAACAGGGTGCGGTGACAGTGATGGAAAAGTTTTTAAAAAGGAATAATTCAACCTGAGAACTGAGCCCTGGACAAAATTCTGAACCAGATGAAGACCCTAATGTGAGTGGTGGTCAAAAGAAAGCAAAGACAGTGAGCTCGAGGCGATACAGCGAAAGCTATCTTTTGTTTGGATTTACTTTCACTGAGGATGCGGCGATACCAACTCCGGTGTGCTTGGTGTGTGGTGAGAAGCTATCCAACAGTGCCATGGTGCTGAGCAAGCTTAAATGCCATCTCCAAACGAAAGACCTATTGCTTCGAAATAGGCCCTCAATGCTAGCTACGTAGTTGCTGACCTTGTAGCTAAATCAAAAAAGTCCCACACTGTGGAAGAGACATTAATACTACCTGAAGAAAAGCCATTGTAAACAAGATGCTTGGCCCTGACCCAGTTAAAGAGATAGCTAAAGTCCCTCTCTCAGATAACACAATTGCCAGATGTACAAATGACATGTCTGCAGACATCGAAAGTGTTATTTTGGAAAAGATATGCATCAGTAGGAAATTTGCGAGCTTTGTGTGGGTCTTTCTTCAATTTCTGCCAGGATATCAACTTTGTGTTCATCTAAACAGGCTCAGGTTTCACACTGATTGAGTATAAATAAATTGAGAAATCATATTGTCATTATATACTGTATTAAGCTACAGAGGTTAATTTTGTAACATTTTTGGCTTGTGGTGTGCCACAAGATGTTTTCAATGTAAAAAAATGTGCCGTGTCTCAAAAAAAGGTTGAAAACACTGCGGTAAGGTGAGTGCAGATAAACTCCTTTGGTGTTTTATATGAGTTCTTTTACCCTCAACACTTTTTCCATGGAGTTGTTTCTGGTAGATTTTTTTAATGATGAATCACAACAGAATATTTCAGAAGTGTGTTGTATGTGTGTTGAATTTCTATGATATATGATTTCACATCTTTGTGTGTAAAAGTGGATAACACTTTGATATGTTAATCTTGCGGAATTTTAAGATTAAAGTCTACATAGCAGATATCTGTTCATATTGATATATGACCTAAGCACATGGTCTGAATCACATAACACAAGTGAAGTGCAAAGACATCGTTTATGTCGAATGGAACAAGTTAAGGCTAGCAACTCGCCACTATTTTGTCCAGATTCTTTATTTTGTTTGTTAAAAGGATTATTGCATTGTAAATTAAAGAAGTTTACTTGTGTCTTTTCACAGTTTCAACTAAATTCTGATGGTGTGATGGCACTACACTTTACAAATACATAGCTGGATAAAATAAAAAAAATAACACTTTATTAATTTTGGATGAAGCCAGGAAACAAACTCGATTTGTTTTTTTGAAACATCTGTGCACAGCTGTGTACACATTACAGAGGAATGTACTACACACAGTGTAAAATATCAGCAGTTTTATACTAGAGAGACAGAAATAGAGAGCAAGATTGAATATAAAAAATATAATTGTAGGTGTTTTCGGAACTCAGGTCACTCATAATTAACTTGCTCTAGCATTTTCTTACCGTCTTAGTGGGAGGAACATTGGAAGAGTTCTCTTACCATTAGCATTTGTGTACCTATTCGGTGTGTGGAACACTGGAGCAGCTTGGATAGTATTAACTAAAATTAGAAATAGCTTACACTCAAAGAAATAGAACATTACATTTAAATAATAGGATAATGTCAACCAGTCCCACAAAACTATTTTATTTAAATTTGAAGAATATTAGATGACTAAATTTTTGAATTCTTAATTATGGGCTACATAATAAAGTTATTTTGAATTTACTTAGTGCTATAATGTTTAATTTATTAAACATTATTATTTTGAATTTATTAATCATTACATTGAATTTATGAAACACCATTAAATTGAATTTACAAAACCACATTACATTAAATTAATTAAACAATATGTTTAATTCATTAATCGTCATTATGTTGAATTTACTTAACAACATCATGTAGAATTTATGAAACACTACAAATACCATTCAAGTCAATTCATGTTATTCACATTTTCTTTATTTCGAACAACAGGCCAGAAGAAGTCATGTGCCAAATATGCCAAACACAGGCCACAAGTGCTTTGAGTGTCTGTCTGTCTGATTCTGTGTCTCTGTATCTGACTGTCTGTGCCTTAACATCTATCCGCTTGTCTCTGTCTGACTCTGACTCTGTTTGCCTATGCACTGTATCAGTCTCTGTGGTTGTCTGCGGAACATAGCCATATGTGAACAAACAGAAAAAAAAGGGCAAAAATGTACTAAAAACTGTCCTATCATGCTTTGTGTGTTTGCATCTATCCATCTCTGTGTCCATCTGTGGCAAATAGCCATATGTAAACAAACTAAAACTGTACACACAAAAACAAAGTGCACCAGTGAGGTGTTACGGAACAATGTGCCAAAATGACTAAAACCCAATATACAAATTGAAATGGCTGTTGCAGGCTTCAGCATGTACCACAATTGCTGAAAATACTATAACTTAAAATATAATTTGGAAAAAAAAAGAAATACAAAAAAGTTAAAATAAATCAATCAATCAATCAATCAATCAATCAATCAATCAGTCTCATTGTATCTTACTGCAGTCCAACGGCTTGGATGACATGGACCACCATGTAGAGTTGTTCACGTATTTCTTGCTCGGGTTCAGGATCAACATCCTTAAATAAAGGGAATCAGAAGAAAGTATTTGTGGAAAAACTGTCTCAGATTGTCTTGTCACACTATTCGTAGATATTCATAACAGTTCAAAATGTTTCAAGGCGTTTACCAGTAGTCCAAACTCCAAATATAATCAATTACAATGACAAAAAATGAGGAAGTAGAAAATACTGTACTTGTATATCAGAAGCTAAAACAAGCTTATGGCATTTTCGTTGAGACTTGATTAAAATAGTTATACATATAATCATTTTAGCTCTTGATTAGAAACCTGAAAGTTATTTTGCTAACTTATGGACCAATCAGTGTTCAAACTTGTAAGCAAGCTGCTAATTGTGCACAGAAGTACCCCTATTTATGTTTTGTACTTTTTAAAATATTTAAGTGGGATTTCATGATTGAAGTCAATCGGTCTGTGAGCTTATCAGCTATGACCTCACGTCCCAGGAGCTATTGTAGAGATTTGAGTATGGGAACATAGATAGTTTTTTTTTTCTTTTTTTTTCTTTTTTTTTAAATTATTTTTTTGTGCTTGCCTCAAGAACGTACTCAACAGGTTCCACAACTTTAAAATGTTCCTTGTAGTATATTTGACGTTTGGATCATGTAGCTAGTGAGCCATCCTTGACTATTGCTTTTAGCAAAGGATTATGGGTAGAAATAGCAATGCTCAACTTATCAGTTATTAACTGATCAACATTGAGGTCATGCTTTTTGAAAACATTAACAGCTGTACACAACAGCAGAGGTGAAAATAAAGTACAAGTCTTCCAGTAACGCATCAACTGCTGAGCTTGGGACATGTGAGTTAATCTCCAGCTTTAGAAGAACTGATGCAAATTTATGAATAATTGCATCAAGATTCTCATTTTATATATAAATTTATGAATTTTATATATAAATTTATGAATAATCTCATCGAGATTCATGTGTGCCATGCTTCCTGTTTTTATGAGATTTGAAAGAAGCAAATATATTAGATTGATAAGAACAATTCTGGTGCATACACCTGACAGTCTCAAAGTATTCTCTATTAGATGTGAATGTATTTCCTGACACAAAAAGCATGTGTATATTTCTACCTCAGCACTTTTTGGTGAAACGTGATTTACTTAAGTGAATCTTCAGGGCATTCCAAGCTTTGAATGAGCATGATCATTCAACATATGTGCATGGATATGGGTGTCTCTGGCCAAAATGGCTGTGTGCTAACTTGTAGTGCTTCAGAAGCTTGTACCTTTTAGGTACAGTTGCCGAACACTCTTTGCATCTCCACATAACCTAGAGAAATAAATACACATTATAATCTGATTTAAAACGTTAAAAACAAATGAAATACATCTTTTGTACCAGACAATGCAATCTTGTGGGTATTTTTATAGTTATTTTGCCATGTAAACACAATTAATGTGTATATATTATTAAAATGGTATAATTCAGTCATTTTATAACAGTTAATTACTATCATGCAAAAAAAAAAAAAATGATGCATAATAAACACAAATTATAAGCAGTAAAATCAGCACTGGGGTGGTTTTTTTTATTTATTTATTTATTTATTTATGTTTTTTAAGTTGTTGCCACATTAGCTGCTAACCAGAAAAAAAACGAATTCAATTTAATGAAAAAGCCAGTCCTCATTCCGGCAAAACGTTACTGCTTTTGTACACAAACTCAAACTTATTACAAAATCAAAGTTCTTTCAGCTGCTTACTTACCAGAACACGTAGAAAAAACTCAGCGGAGAACTTCCCAGACCACGCGTTCAGAAGTGGTGACCTCTCTTCTCTTTCAGAGTGTTGCTGCGCAGTGCACATGTGTTAGATAGACGGAAACAGACAAACTTCATATGTTTAAATGACTGTATTGAGTAAAAGTTATTAAACAATATTGAGTTTTGCCAATACTTTTATTTTTATTTAGATGTAATGTAACTCATGTTTTTATGTCTAAAAGTGAGTTTAATTAATATTTTCAACATAAATACATTACATAAGATATACTACATCAATTTTCCATTTCTCTGAGTGCAAACCTTCCCCCCCATGGGTTCATATTCGAATAAAACATTCCCTAAATCATGTTCATCAGTGTCAGGTTCACTGACATCGCTCCAATGGTCATTAAATTAACTAGAAACTGACAAGGACTCCAAGGCTGCACGCTTGCACCCTGTTAACAAACCTGTGAGACCAGTTTCTGATGTAGCAGATCATGTCACCACATTTGCTGCATTTTGGAGAGCTAATGCTGCTCGCTCAAAAAACTGGATTTATTTCTTTGTTATCTATATACTTTCTTGTTCTAATGATTTCAACATGCCTAGCAGGTAAGATTTAACATATTTAAGTGCGCTCATGTCCCACGGTAGACTCGACCTTTAAACCTTACATAAACTCTGGACTGCATTTTTATTCAGACCGGCGGAGATGATATAGTTGGCAAGCTGTAAAAAGAAAAAGTGGCAGATAAAGTAAATTTTTCATCAACAGGATGAACAAAAAGAAAACAGCGAAAAAGAGGTTACGGGTTCCCACCCAGAAATTGAAGGACCTACAGAAGTCCCCTCCACCAAATGAGCAGTCTGGTAAGTATGGAGGTAATACTGTCAATTGGTATAGTGTCTTTTATGTACGCTTTATGTTGGGGTGTAATATATGGAGGACCAGGAGGGTCTTTGGAAAAGCAATACATTATTTTCATAAGAAGTAATAAATTGTAACATAAAAATATAGATTGCTTAACATAATTTCAAATTCAATAATTAATTCATACAATTAAAAGATCAAAGTGTTTTGTAACTACAAACTTTAAATGTCGATATTAAAAAAATAAATATAAAAACCAATAAGAAAATGCAATTTCAAAAAGGATCTGAAGGGAATCACCTTTTTATATGTAAGAAATGAAAAGGTACTTCTAACCTAATTTAGGAGTTGTGTTATTTAATTCACCTTTTAGAAATAGCATTTATAATACATTTACAAATAACAGTATTAAGCAATGAATTATTATTTCAATTTGCAATTCATTTTTAATATTTGCATTTAAAATGTGTAACACTTTGCCAATTGATCTTTTTATTGTATGCATAAATGGTTAATATAACTTCAAATTCAATATATTTTTGTCAATTTATTATTTCTTATGAATATGCTGTATTGCTTTTAACAAACTGTAATGAAATTTTCTTATATGGTTTGTATTTGTGGCTTCACCCAAATGAGGATGGGTTTCCCTCCTGAGCCTGGTTCCTCTCAAGGTTTCTTCCTCGTGTCAATTGAGG
>JAQMYF010040235.1:0-12266 GCA_030014195.1 Neosilurus mollespiculum
AGATAAATCCTCGCTTCTCCTTAGCTGCATTAATCACCTTATCCCTTGCAGATTGCCTCAGAAAACGGATCAGCACCGGTCTTGGAGGCTGATCTGTGTTCAGCATCGGCACCAGCTGCCTATGCGCCCTCTCTATCTCCATCTCCCCATTGATTTCCACAGCGAGGCCTTCCGCAAGAATCTTTCGGACACACTCAAGCAGCGTCCCATTCGTACCAAAAGTTTCCTTTAGTCCCACTAGCCTCACATTATTTCGCCTGCTTTGGTTTTCAAGGGCTTGTACCCGGTTCCACAGCTGCTCCATCTGTTTATCTTTGCTCCCCTTGTCATTCGGTGCTGCTCCGACGTCTCCTCCATGTGTATAATACGCGCCTCGGCCTTGCCCAGCCTTTCCTGCAAAGCCGCCACCGTGTTGTTTAGCTCTGCCGTTGTTTGTTTAATATACGAAACGTCAGTTGCAACGCTCATGATAGTGGGCATACGGGAGGCGCCGGCAGCGGCCTGTTCGTCCTCAGGTGCCGGGTTCTTCCGGGCAGTCGTGCGGGAGGAACCTTTGAAGTACTCTGGTGTCGCCTTATCTTCTAAGCCTTTTCTTGACCGAAAATATTCAATTTGGGCAGTCCAAGTACTCGGAGTGAGCGTGACACTATTTAAATGTGCTTTTTTTAGTTACATTAGTAACTAAAAAATTAACATGTGAGGGCGAGTGCTCCTCTAACTTGCGACCATCTTAGATGCTGCACCCACGTGACTCTACTTTGTGCATTTTAAATTGTAGTGTATTAAGCTGATCTTAAATCAGTTGATCTTAAATAAACTATAAAAATAGCATATGTGTTTCAATCTAGTCAATTATTTGTTGTGATGATTAGGCTGAATAAAAAAAAAATTCTGGTTTCTCATCAGTGCCTGCACCTAAAAATTGGTGCTGCATCTATTTTTATTTATTTTTTCTTCAAAAACCATGCTCAAAACCTCGAGGAAAAAAACACAAAGCAGAAACGATACTGTATTATTTATTACTGGACATTCCAGTTCTGTCCGCACTGAAGGTAGCATGGCCCAACACCAGGAATATGTGGAAGGGGCATCAAGACACTCATGGGCTACAAGGACATACACACATCGGCACACTCCTTCTACAGCACCCTACAGGACACCATAAACCAGTTCTTTGCCTGCTTTTACCAACACAACAGACAGATGGGCACCTACCCTGCTCTTTTGGAGAGTGGCGACGACCCCATCCAGCTGCAGCACCAGGTCAGAGTCAATGCAAACAAAGCTACTGGTCCAGACAGAGTAACAGAAAGGGGACTTACAGCAATGTATGGTTCCCACCTGCCTCAACGCTGCCAACATTGTTCCAGTGCTAAGAAGAGCACAGTGAGCTGCCTTAATGACTACCACCCAGTTGCCCTAATCCCCATCATCAGCAAATGTTTTGAGAGACTTGTCTCACATTAAGGATGCCATCCCTGCTGATCTTGATCCACATCAGTTTGCATACAGTCAAACAGGTCAACAGAGGATGCTATCATCACAGCCCTTCATACAGCCTTCACACACTTGGACAGCAGTAACTCCTAAGTGAGGATGCTGTTCGTAGTCTTCAGCTCCACTTTTAATACAGTCCTACCACATAAACTGGTTCAGAAGTTGGGCAACCTGGGCCTAGGGAGCTCACTGTGCACCTGGATACTGGATGTTCTTAGCAACAGACCTCAGAACGTCAGGATAGGGGACCAAATCTCCACTCTCATCCTGAACACCACAGGGGTGTGTCCTCAGCCCCCACCGCCCTCTTCACACACACAACTGTTACCCCATTCACACCAGCAACATCATCATCATAAGTCTGATAATAGATAATGATGAGTCAGCCTACAGGAGGGAGGTTCGGCATCTGTATTGATTGTGCTACAATAATAACCTGGACCTTAACACATCCAAGACAAAGAAGATGATAATGGACTTAAGGAGATCAAAATAAACTGTGCACTCTGTCCTCTATATTGATGGAGAGGAGGTAGAGAGAGTCGAATGTTTCAAGTTTCTTGGAGTCCACATCTCTGCTGACTTCACCTGGACTATGAACATCTCTTACCAGGTGGGGAAAGCAAAACAAAGGATGTACTTCCTCAGAAAGCTCTGGAAAGCCCGCCTACCCTAAGCCCTACTGACAAACTTTTACCGCTCCACCATCCTCCTCCTCCTCCTGACCAACTGCTGTACAGTGTGCTTCAGCAGATGTACTGCAGAGGACATGAAGGCCCTGCAGCGGGTGGTGAGGATGGCAGAGCGGGTAATTGGAACTACACTAGTGACATCTACACTGGCAGACTTCAGAGGAGAGCCAGTGGAATTATCAGAGACCCCACACACCCTGGACACCCCTTTTCTTCTCTCTCCCCTGCGGAAAAAGGTACACAACACTAAAAAGAAAAGCTAACTGACTCAAGAACAGCTTTTACCCACAAGCTGTTAAATATGCAACCCCACCACCACCACTGTCACACAGACTGACTGTATGAATGGATAAGAATACCATCATTCAGACCATCTTCCTGGACAATGTAATAGTACTCTTTAAGTGCATCCTTGTATCCTTACTTATGGAACAATTGATGACATGCAATACCCTGGTCCAACATGGAGAACATACACCCCTGAAATTCAGGCGGTGCATTAGTCAGTCCAAATGGTATTCTTACCCATAGAGTTCATAGAGTCCCAAGGGTGTACTTAAAGCTTAAAGATGTAGATGTAGAACTTAGATGTCATGTTTCCTTACCTACAAAACTATTGGTGATATGCAATACCCTGGTACACCATGGAGATCCATGATTTACCCCCTCACACCCCACCTCAGGCTGCCCAACAAGTCCTGTATCTGAGGCAGTCAATGGCAATCAGGGAGAGTATTCTGGTTTTGTGATGAAAATCAACACACAGGCACAGATTGTCTTGTTGCACACCCACACTGCTAGCAAGGAATAGGCTGATGCTGACTTTCTGATGCACCCTCTGTCTAAGAGGGTCTGAATATAAAATATTTACCCTTTCATACAATGGCCTTGGTATGGTGTTGTAGTTTTTCTGTATAGTTGTGTTATCTGTTTAGTTAAATTTTGGCTATAAGTCAGGGATTCTTCCAATGTCTCCATCATGAAGGGCAAAAACAACTGATTCCTCATAGAGCATTTCATGTACTACTTTCTGGTCATGTTCAGGCAGATGGACCAGATTGACATTTGTGTGCCATTTTCTTGTGAGCAACAGCTATAAGAGTTTACTTTTTCTCACTGTATCCATCATCAGCATAATCTATTTCAGTAGGGCACAGGAACAGATAATTCTTTAAGTCTGGTGACTGCCAAGGCATTGCAGAAATGTTGACAGGTCCTTGATGAGTCCTAGGGGTGTCTTAGGAGATAAGAAACTGTTGTGCTTTGTTGGGTTCTGGGTTGGAATTCTCACTATGTTGTGGGTGTCAGCAGGAAGGTCAACAAGAGCAGTGAACAATTCCAGTCATCCAGTAGATGGCACTCTTCATCTTTTACTGGTTGAAGTTCTCTTCTTAGAAGCCCCTTGCTCCTGCTGATGACAATCCATATGGACCTAAATATACACTCAGAATCTGAGTTGAGCTGGTGATATAAACAATTTTTTTAATATAATTGTAGTCCTATATTAACAATGATGTCCTCCAATATGGAGTCATCAGTAACATTCATGCTTGAAATGTGGGGTTTGAGATCTTGCCTAATGCAAGAGCATTTTTTATTAATCACCTGATAAAGAGAATGGAGGAACAGAGGCCCCCAAAAATTGCTACATCTATGACTTCACAGCTAGAAGGTAACAGGTAGTCTGTCTTCTCAATGTGCAGCCAGGTGGTAAAGAATAAAGGAGACACACTTTGAGCTAGTGTTAGCTAGCTGGCAGCAAGTTTTTATTCTTCTTTTGTGCACCAAGACTCTAACCCACCTGGGTAACATGTGCGCTCTAGCATAAGGAAACAGAATTACACTGTGATAACTGAGACTGCAATACAGTCCCAGAAGTAAATAAATGAATGAGAAATAAATCAAACTAAAAATTAAAAATACAAAAGAATAAAGGTGCCTGTATATTAAATAGAAAAGTTAACTAAAATGATGTGTGTATGATTTATTTTTTACATTTCCAATTAACTTAAGCCTTATCCCTAGTTTGTATAGTGCATGATAAGCGATTATTTAATGAGGTTAAGTTTGATATGGAGAATTTTTCCAATTATTCAAGTTAGTGAACAAATCAGATTGCACCATTTCCACAATATATGAATCTTAGCCAAGACCCTTTTTTGTGTAGAGTTTGTATGTTTTCCCAATGTTTGCATCGGTTTCCTCACACAGTCAAAAGACATGCACATGCCAACTAGCTACTCTAAATTGCCTGTAGGTGTAAATTTGTGTGTGAATCTATATGTCTGTATATGTAAGCCCTGCAATAGACTGGCAACCTGTTCAGCTTTTCCCACAACCAAAACTAGTAGTACAGACAATGGATGGATGGTTGGATGGATATATGTTTGGATGGATTTGTTAAACAAAACATATCACATGGATTCTAAGTTGCTGGCATGCACACATGCAGTGGTTCAGTCTTACAGTAGTGCTTTTGTTTGTTAACACATGTTGTGGATGAAAAAACTGCTCAAAATGGTAAAATATTATTAGGCTTACACCTGTGAGAGCTTGCCCTAAGGTGTCTGAGGCAGTGTAAGTAAAGGAAGCAAAAACAGGGCTAGAGAGCTGCTGTTCAAGTTAGGCTGTGAGTTAACCCCCATAGACCAAAGGTAGAGAAATGTGCATATATGGTAATAACTGATGTATATCTACGGACATTATTAGAACACATTGATCACCTGACATTAAATATCCAGCTTTGAAATATAGACCTTCTACATGCTGAGTGACTTCAATGCCACCTTAATCATATCTGTTTACACTCTACCACTGTCCAATCCGCAAAGTGCCGGTGTGGGTGCAGGTTTTTATTTCAACCAAGAAGTAGCCACACCTTCCACCTGTTTTGATCACTGATTTAAAAAAAAGTCTAGAATGCACATTATTGTTTCAATTTTAAAGCTGGGTGGCAGCCATCTTGGTGAGCCCACCTTGCTTTAAAATTTCAAAATGGAGCTGTTGAAAGCCAACACAGCTCGAAAACCCTGTAAATTTAACTGCTGATGGTCAGAATACATAAATTATTATAACTTTACCAATATGTTCACTGATATTGGTAATTATTCATTAATTCATTTTCTGAACCGCTAAATCCTAATTAGAGTCATGGGGAGGCTGGTGACCATCTCAGCTGACTCTGGGAGAGGGCTATTGTTAAATAAATAAATAAATACATAAATAAAGCTCTGAATAGATGAAATTTGGAAAAAACAAAGGGTTTAAAATATAATGTACACCTTGGACCATTTTCTTCATCTTTGTTGTATGCTATTTATAACTTCAAACATCAAAGTGGTCTCACCAGGCTGGCTTCAGGTTTTGCCACGTGCAAACAGTACAGTACATGATCCAATCACTTTCTGAGAGCAGTGGTTCACACAGGTGAAAGGTGTGGCTACCGTTTGGTTGAAGTGAAAACCTGCACCCACACCAGCCCTTCACAGATAAGTTTGGGCACCCCTGCTCTACTACAAGGTAATGCTAAGGTAACTCTATACTACATAATACCATTAATATCTAGCTGAATGCACATCCAGAGGAAGCTGTGATTGTAACAAGGGACTGTAATGTCCAAACTAGACAAAAATGTACATTTCAAAACCAGAGACAATAGGCCTATAAAGCTGTTCCATAGCCACAACTTGGCCAGTCTGACCACATCTCAGGCATCTAAACTGCAGAACATGACCCGATGTTAAAAAATTGGTGTAAAAGATTATGTGGTAAAGAATCCAATTTACTTCTGAAAGACTCAGACTGAGAAGAATTTATGCAGAATACAGACTTCAGACAGACAATTAATCTGTTTTGGCTTACACAGTGTTAGAATTATTAAGAGTTTAAATATAATCAAGGAGTATTCGTTTAAATATAATCTAGGAGTATTTCAGTGTTCGTACGTCAGTAGAATGATTACTATGTTTGTTACATAGGCTTTCTGTCCCTGACATTCCATAAGATAACACAGGAAAATATCCACTTAACATAAATTTAGTCTCCCCCAGCTCTGTGAGTAAAAATAAGCAGTCTCCATTCTATATGTAACCCTAAGTTCATGTGGGATTGTGCCACGTGTTGGGGCGTAGTGGAGGGATGAGCTGGACACAGGTGGTTGCGTCAATTGTGACTCAGATCGTGCTGTTTATTGTTCTCTATGCTGGCGGCTCCACCTTAAGAATGGTGAAGTGAACATTGATATGAGTCGTACACAAGTAAAAAAAATGAAGAAAACTTGCAGTCATTGTGATGTCCCGCCGTATTACTTGGGTCATGTGTGTCTATTTGATCTGCTCTCACCTCTCCCGTGTGTGTTTTCTGATTACAGGCCCCCCCTGATTATCCCACCTGTTCCTCATTCTCGTTGGAGGATAAAAGGCCCGCTGTTCCTTGTTCCCGTGCCAGATCATCTTGTGCCGTCATAGAGAAAGGACGTATCTCTGTGAAAATCTGGAAGGTGCTGCTCCTTCTTAGTTCAGTGTGAGCTGCACTTCCAGAATGATCCTGCCGCCTTCGCCTTCGAACAGGCTCAGGTGGCGTTCATGATTTCCCACCTGTCAGGAAGAGCATGGGCTACAGCGGAATGGGCTCGAGGCGCATGTCAAAGTCGCCAGGTATTCAAGGAAACACTCACCCGCATGTTCGAGCACTCCTCCCCGGCTCGCGAAGCTTCCAGGGTGCTGCTCGGGCTGAGACATGGTTCTCGGAGGGTGATCGATTATGCCATCGAGTTCCGCACTCTGGCCGCCGACAGCGGCTGGAATTCCCCCGCCATTAAGGATGCCTTCGTCAGCGGGCTTGGCGAGGAGATCCGGGACCACCTCGCCCCACACGAAACTCCAGCCGAGTTTGAGGACCTAGTTGACCTGGCGATCCGTATCGATAACCGGCTTCAGAAAAGGGAGTCGGATTGGCGGCGAGCCGCCAGGGAGACCTTCACGTGCTGAGAGATTCGCCCTGGGTCACCGTTGTTTTCGCTACCTAGTGTGGAGCTAGCGCCCCCTCCCGTTCTCGAGGAGCCCGTGCAGTTAGGACGCGCCAATATAAGCCCGGAGGAGCGCCAACGCCGCCAGAGGGTGGGTGCGTGCTATTACTGTGGGCAAGCCGGCCATCGAGCAGATTCTTGTCCGGCCAAGGGATCCGGTTCACTGGGCTTAAGGAGTGCATGGGTAAGCAGAGACTCAGGCACACATTTTCCCCCTCGCACATTGACTACAGTATCTCTGCTAATCAAGGGCAAAGCTATTTACATCCAGGCATTCATCAATTCGGGGGCCGATGAGAACCTGATGGATTATTCTTTAGCCAGGAGGTTGGGGATCAAGGAGAGGCCACTCACCCAACCAGTCACTGCCCGTGCGCTGAATAACCAGTTGCTAGGCCGGGTCACCCACAGGACAGAGACTCTCCTCATGTCTATTGGCGGGATCACACTGAGTCCATCTCTTTCCACCTCCAAGATTGCACACATCACCCCCTCGTACAAGGGTTCCCTTGGCTGAGAGCTCACAACCCTCACATTATCTGGGAGACGGGGGTGATTAGGAGCTGGGACCCCGCCTGTAGATCGTCTTGTCTTGCCTTATCCCCTTCTGTTCATGGATCCCTGGAGGGTAAGGCAAACCCTGTATCGGAGTCGGGCTCTCTGAATGCCAAGCCCGACACCCCATCCCGCCGGTACAGGTCAAGCTCATCTTCCAAACATGAGGGGGTAGCATCAAAGGAGGGCAGGCTGTATAAGTCCTTAGTGTTTAAAAGAAGACGCAAGAAGAAGACCGACGAAGAAGATAACAGCTTTGAAGCTGTTGTGGAATCAGATCGGGAGTCACAGACCAAAACAAGTCGGGAAGAAGAAGACACGTCCAACCTCAAGTCTGGCAATCATGATGATGATTACAAGGCCAGAGAGACGAGACATCATCCAGGGAGAAAGAAGAAGAAAATGAGGGAAGAAAAGCCACAGAAAGATTTTCCTCATTCACGCTCACCGAGTTTATCTGAGTCGGAATCTGAAATAGAAAGCAGAGCGGAGCGTGTCGGAGCCGGGAAGGAGATCAGTGAGGAGGTTATGAAGGCCGTTCAAGGCGTCGTGGAACATCGCCTAAGAGAAGGGACTTTCGGGTCCAGGAAGCGACATAAAAAGAGACCTGGTGCTAGTATCAACAACGGGAGACATACTAGCAGGCTGAAACCTCCCCCCTGAGAGCCGCCTGGTGCCACCCACCAGCCCCCCACCACCCAGGATAGTGGAGGGTGGCCCAGCCTACCCGGTCAGAAGGCTTCTGGCGGTACGCAAGAGGGGTCGGGGGAGACAGTTCTTGGCTGACTGGGAGGGCTAAGGTCCCGAGGATCGCTCCTGGATACCAGCAAGCTCCATCGCCGACCGCACTCTAATCCATGAGTTCTACAGACTGCATCCGAAGATACCGGGACCTCAGGAGCCGGTCCTAAGGGGGGGGGGGGGGGAGTACTGTGATGTCCCGCCGTAGGACTTGGGTAATGTCTGTCTATTTGATCTGCTCTCGCCTCTCCCGTGTGTGTTTTCTGATTACAGGCTCCGCCCTGTTCCTCATTCCCATCGGAGGATAAAAGACCGGCTATTCCTTGTTCCCGTGCCAGATCGTCTTGTGCAGATCGTCATAGAGAGAGGACGTATCTCTGTGTACGCACCACGATCCAGCCGACCGTTCATAGAACTGTTCATGTACCACGTTAGCTGTGTTACTAATAAAGGATCCCTGTTTGCACCTTATCTTGTCGTGTCTGTCCTGCATCAGTTCATGGTACCAGCGTAACAGTCATACACTTAGCCTAAGAGAACATGTTAGAACTAACACTTCACCATTGAAAACTAGTAACAGCCGACTTCACCATATAAAACACAAAAGTATAAAACTTAAAAAAAAGAAAACCCTGCCAGACAGCATACAATCATCTTTTTAAACACAGTGTTCAACGTGATGTATTAACAACCACTTATATGCTGCAACATCTGATATTTATGCAGAGCTCCATTTATCGTGCTTACCTTATGAATGGTAAAATGAACACTGAGCCAAAATGGCACCCGCACATCGCAAGAAGCGCAAATCACGGTGTCTTGAGAGGGACAAACAGCAAACATCGCTTAAGGGCCTTAGGGCTCACAAAACTTCAGGGCACCCTCTTGTGACACCTTTAAAATATTACGCTACAATACTATAATGTACCAGTAGGGGGCAGTATGTTCTCACCTCTCACCATTAACTCAAACAGACTAAATATCAAGTGTTAAAACTGTTAAAAGAGATGTCCTGTGACATCAAAGTAAGGGTCTACCACAGGGCCCCCTAGTGGCACAAGACATGTGCGTAAGTGTGGCCTGAAGACAAAAGAATGAACATGCAACAATTAAACTGGGAGTCAGATGAGAAGATGGGGCTCATGCTGTATGGTTCCTAGGAGAAGGAGGCTGGACTCAGACTTGAGTGAGCCCATGGCCACTGATGCGTTGATCACATGTGTTTTATACTTATTTTGATATATTGTATTCAATTACTTAATTGGGAACTGATAGAATCTGTTTGGTCTTTCACACATTGACGAGCACGTGTATAAAGGTATAAAGAAGATGGTTACTAACAGTAGCCTTCTGCACTCACTGTGTTAACCACTAAGACCATCAAGCTAGTCCCAAACTAACAGCCAAGACATGACAGAAAGAGTCTCTGCCCAAGGCACGGGATGCTTCCTAAAGACCAGCAGACAGGTTGGCTTACTGTAATGCTTAGAAAGAACTGAAGAAAGGTAATTGAAGAAGCCAAGCACAGATACCAGCAGCACATTAAGGCACATTAAAAAACTCCTGCAGCATTTGAAAAAGTAATAAAGCCTTAAAGGACATGTCTTAATTAACAATGCAAAATCATGTAAATTGTTTGGCTGGCATATATAAATACATCCACGGCTTTTTTTGACCGATACACACTGGTTATTAAATCCAGCTGAGAAACTTCAGTGTTTTCTGAACATTCCCGAGTACACTCACATCGGAGCCTAAGTTGGTCATGTGACAATGTGATGTGGATTCCAGAAAACAACAGACTAGCTTTGCTACAGTAAAATGGCGGCCAGTGATAGCGAAGCTTCTCCATTCCCTTCGTACGTGTCTTTTAGCGATGGGAGTGAGGACTTCAACAATTACTCAGCCCCCAACTTACATCAGACAGTGATGAAAGTGTCGATTAATGGGGGATTAAACAATTTACATGCTCCGGTTATAGAGCCTTATCGGTTCAAACCGGTAGCCCCTCCACAGGCTGCAGTTGGTAACAACGCGGAACTCCCGGTCGAGCGCATGGATATGCAAATGATGGCTGTGAAAATCGTGCCAACAACACTGACTGGTAAGTATTATTTCTATGTTCTAACGTGCATCTAACGTTAGTGATACTTAGTTAGACTTAATTAGTCCTACAAACATGACAAAACCAGAGGCTACATTAGCACTGTGCTCGTAATAGTATTAGTACATGTAATGTTTGTGTGCATTTTACACACACACACACGTATCTACTACTAGTATGAGGGCGGATTAATTGGGAGTCCCTAAAACAAATGACGAAGGAAAGCGAATGACGAATGACAATAGCAATAATAGCGTGAATAACGAATGGTGGCCAGTTCCGCATATATCACCTCTTCCACCATGCCACAAAGCGAATGACAGCCTTAACACACAGAATAACACTTTTATATGTAATACAGCTCATATTACCTTGTCCTACACCATGTCAAAAAGCGAATGACAGATTTAACACTTAGAATAAAACTTTTACCTCTAATACAGCTCATATTACCTTGTTCTTCACTATGCCACCAAGCGAATGACAGATTTAATTACGGTGGCCGGGAAGTGTAATACAGCTCATATCACCTTGTCCTACTCCATTCCACAAAGCAAATGACAGACTTAACACATAGAATAACACTTACTTGTTTAGTCAAACACTTTTTACCTGTAATACAGCTCATATCACGCTGTATTAGAGGTAAAAGTGTTATTCTATATGTTAAGTCTGTCATTCGCTTTGTGGCATGGTGAAGGAGGAGGTGATATATGTGGTACTGGCAACCATTCGTTATTTGCATTATTCTTGCCGTTGTCATTCGTCATTCGCTTTCCTTCGTCATTCGTTTTAGGGACTCCCGGATTAAGATGATCTATACATGATTAAAAGTAAACGTACCCTTCTAAAATTCAGCTTAGTCACGGGTTGTAACTGTTCTCCAAGTAGTTATTGCTACACCCGCCAACAACGCAAGATCTCACCATTTCGAATGAATCGCTTCCACACTGAAGTGCTTTCTGTAAGTGACGTCAGCAGTCAGTTTCGGCAGAAAATGCAGAAGAGAGCATTTTCGGAAGCATTCGGAGAGCGGGAAAAGTTTAAAGTGTCCTGGTTCATTAAGGGGGGCAATACAGTACGATAGAGTGCAGTACGACCCGGGTGCACACTAGTACTATCATTGTTATCACTTTTTGCTCATAATCGTGGTAAATAAAAAGTTTAAGACATGTCCTTTAACAGACAACAAGAATAGCACCTCACTGGTAGCCCCAGTTAGTCCAGAATGCTTCTTACTAGAAGCAGACGACTCAATCATATCACCCCCATCTTATCTATACTGCACTGGCTCCCAATTAAATTTCATAGTGAATATAAATTGCTACTTTTAACCTATAAAGCACTTAATGGCCTTGCACCACATTATCTTAGTGAACTTCTTGTTGTTTATGATCCAGATCACCCACTTAGGTCATAGGTGCAGGCTGCTTAGTGATACCTCGGATACTGAGGACCACTGCTGGGGCAGAGCTTACTTTTAAAAAGCCCCACAATTATGGAATAAACTTCCAGTTAATGTTCAGGACTCAGACAAGGTCTCTGTTTTTAAGACTAGGCTGAAAACATACTTATTTAGTCAAGCATTTTGTTAATAGCCTTTTATTAGGTAAAGGAGCAGATCTGGGGGTTCTCAGGCATAGAGAGTTCT
>JAQMYF010040237.1:0-12255 GCA_030014195.1 Neosilurus mollespiculum
GCAGTTACATGGTCTTGCTCGTCACTTGTTGCCGATCACTCACTTGTTCCACATGTTTTGCATGCTGGCACGGTCACTAGGTTGTCTTTTATTTATTTATTTATTTATTATTAGGGGTTTTTTTTGTATGTATATGTATATATATTTGTTATTTAATTGATAATTTTTTTAATTTATTAATATTTTTTATTATAATTATGTATTTTTTTCCCCCCCTCCCTATGTATTTTTGTTGTGGTTGTTTAGTTTTGTGTGTATACATTATTATTAATGTACTTTATTTATATATTTATATATTTATATATTTATATATTTTTATATTTATTTATTTATTTATTTATTACTTACTTACTTACTTACTTACTTATTTTCTTTCTGTCTCTGTGACTGTGTATTCTTTTCTTTGATGGATGTTATGATACGTTTGCGATATGTCTTATTGTTCTGGTCATTATTTAACAAACTCTTGACTAATGTCAGTTTTATTTTTCTGTAAAAGCCGCAAGACATTTAATGTTGTATTTATGTACAGATTTAGCAGTTTGTCTTGTGATAGTTTGGTTTCAAGGGTCGTTGCTTTATATCTATAATGTTTCTGTCTCCTCTTTCTTCATTTTAGTTTTCCTTTTACTTCTGTTTGCTGTCTTCTTTCTTTTTCTGTCCCCTCCAGTCAAGTCCAGCAAGATTACATAGATTCCATAACACAAATCAACAGTAAATAAAAATGAATCAGATTATCATGAGAAGCCTTATACCCATAAACCTCCCCTTGGAAAAGCAAATTTGTTCGGCACAACACTGCAACCAGACTGCCATTCTGCGTGCTATGATGCTAGACAAAACAGGTTAAAAAAATAATAATAAAAAAAAAAAAAAAAAAAAGAGAAAGTCCTGGGTTCGAGTTCTGGGTTTGGCCAGGACGTTTCTGTGTGAAGTTTGCATGTTCTCTTGGTGCATGTGTGGGTTTCCTCAGGGTACCCTTGTTTTCTCCTACAGTCCAAAGACATGCACCATAGGCTAACTGGCGGTTCCAAATTGCCCCTATGTGTGTAAGTGTAAATAGTTTAATTTTCTTGTGCCAGATGTGCAATTCATCGATCATGCTGCCTTTTTTTTTAAGTACGCTATTTCTTTTTTATTTGTGTACTCTAATGAAGCTTGACTGAAAGACATTTAAATCACAAACCTCCAAGTTTTTAGCTGTGTAAATTATTCAGGACTAATTTTGCTAAACACAAAATCACTGTTTTTCCACCATAAGTCTCTGGATTTGAATATTAATGAAATCTTCAGCTCTATCCTATGACACTAGGAATATTAAACCAAAATATCATGGAGCTTGAAAAACCTCAGAATATCATGGAGCTTGAATCATTGCACATGTTCTGTAATCTTGTTTGTTTGTTTGTTTGTATTAATGCGTGTATTGTAATGACAAATAGATATTCTATGCTAATAAATATTTCCCCCATAAATTATTATAGAAGTTATTATAAAGTATTAGCTCCCTTCATATTTTATGCCACCATTTACTGTATGGATGTTGCTTTTGCAGTCATCTCATATCTGGTGTATATGTAAGTTACAGCAGGGCTACGAGGATGAAATTTGCAAGCATTTTGGATGGTGTGATGCGGAGACTTCAGGTCAGGAGAACGCCTCATTTAGTAGCTGGCACAGGTGAGCTTAAATTTGCAAGCGTTCTAATGAACAGATTTGAAATTCATAATGGCAGAAGAAGTTAACCTCGCTTGACCCCTGAACACTGGGTTGAAAAATAGATGTTTTGGCCACTGGGATCCATAATTCTTAGCACACCAACTTTTCCTGTTTAGATGAATTTATTCATACAGTATTATAGTCATTCAGATTTAGAAATAGGGCCTTTTATATGATGAAATGTGGACTAGAAGCAATAACTTTGCTTGTCAGGTTGGGATATAAACACAGATATTTATTCTTATGGATGGTGTTGTTGCACATCTTTTCTGGTGGATGATTTATTCAGTAGTTGCAGCATGGGAGCTTGAATGTATTAATTATTGTAATGTAGACCTGACATATTATTATAAGCAATAACCTCAGAAATAAAAACGTAACAAGAGCACTTAGAGAGTGCAAACCTTCGCCAAGCCCAGCAATCACCCATATGAACAAAACTGTCGAACATCATCCTAACTTACAGTGTTAAAGAATCGTTTATACTAGCTCAGTATCTAGATTGGTTACTGAATCAGCAGACTTTCCATTACATTTTGGTGGGGGTTGGACCTTTCTAATAGTATTTCTTACCTTACAATACTGTCTTAATTTTACAATTTTTAGATCTTTGATCCAGTTTAATTTAGAGATCTGGATAAAACTGCTTTTTTTATATAGATATGGAGAAGTTACATAAGCACCAAAAGTTTTATCCTGATCTTATTACACTTTGCAGAGATGTAAGCTTTCCAGCTTAAATGTAAATTTCCACCAAATGGATCAGATCCAGATGAAACTTGGTCAGGCATCAAAGTTTGATCATTTTTATTATGATGGCAACAGGGACACATGGAAGATCATCAGACTTACACCAAAACTCAATAGGAACATCCTTGTGTGGTCACCTACCACTAAATTCAGATTGATCTGTCAAAAAGTCTGGACAGGAAGTTGCTATAAGACAGACAGACAAACAGTCAAACAAGTAAACCCACGTCAATGAAAACATAATTTTCTTGGCAGATGTAATAAAGGAAAGCACTAGCATGGTACAGGTCAACCTGGGACATTACTTACACAGTACCAAACTCATGCTAGGCAACAGGTAAAGAGAGGGAGGAGCCTTACCTGGCTATCACTATTTATTTGTTATTATAATGTCACAAAGA
Source organism: Neosilurus mollespiculum (assembly GCA_030014195.1). Lineage (NCBI taxonomy): Eukaryota > Metazoa > Chordata > Actinopteri > Siluriformes > Plotosidae > Neosilurus > Neosilurus mollespiculum. Next base: position 2,871 of record JAQMYF010040237.1, read on the forward strand.
AGCAGTTTATCAGTAATCCTTTTAATAATTAGATAGAAAGGTGCTGTGTGGATGGCAGGAGGAAAATCAGGAAGGATTTGTGGAACATCAGAAAAACTAAGCAACTCAACATACTACTAAAGCCTGAAAGTGATTCCACTAACCATGAATGGATGTGTGCTAATTACTGAAACCAAAGTGCAGGTATTCAATTTTTGTAGGTCTTGTAACTTTGTAGTTAAAATATGTATGTAATACCAATAATTCTTACATAATGTCACCATTTAACTCAAAAAAAGTTAACTTTAAGTTAAGTTGAAGTTTCTTGAAATCATAATTTCATATTGCAAACATAAAATTTGGTATTCATTATGCAGTCTTAAAATTCAAGCTAACAGTATATAAAAGAATAAATGAGGTGAAAAAAATATATATTTTGGGGGGGATAAATAAGAAATAAAAATATATACCTTGTACCAAACCACATGCATTCAAGATGGGCTTACACTTAAACTTACACTTAAACCTACACCTATTTTACAAGTTCGACACCCTCTTTGTCAATACAACACCTAGTTCCAAATTTAATGCAACTTAGGAGATAAATAAATGCTGTGTGTGTAAGGTTGTCAGAACACAACCGTTTGTCATGAAGCCCTACAATAAAACTGTTATTAAATTGTTACTAACAGTCACAGCCTACGGGACATGGAGGAATACTTTTATTCAATAAGTCCAGCAGAGATTATTTAAAGCCCCTGGAAGGTCAAACAAATTTTATCTTGTCTTTACCTTATAACCAGCACCGACAACGTTCTATATTTTATTGTTTGTCTTGTGCTTGGGGTGTTGGCTGCTACATTAATTTTCCTAATGGCCTCATCTCTAACCCACCACAACCACCACCGCCAGTTATTTGCCATGCAAAGGCTGTGAGCACTTTGCTGGAGCCTGGACAACAAATTATATAGTGTGCTATGTGTCGGTAGCGGCTCATGTGGTTAAAGCTCTGACTTACTGGTCTGAAGGTCAGAGGTTCAAGCCCCAGAATCACCAAGCTGCCACATGAGAAAGATGGAAAGGAAAAGCCTACTACAGCAATCACTTATCATCTTGTACTGTAGCCCTGGAAAAGGGTTGTAATTCTATTTCAATATTGTTTTTCTGTTAGGACTCCAGCCAGTTAGCTTAGTGTTCTAGTATTATGTGCCTCTTTTTTGTCCCCTTTTGCTTTCCATATTCTTTGGTACCATTTGGCTATCCATACCCTAATTGTTGGTCTCACCTGTGTCTCGTTGCCTGCCTCATTGTCTGTGTATAAAAGCCCTGCATTTCACCACAAGCTTTGCCAGATTGTGCCAGAATTTTCTCCTGAGCCTTTCCAGCGTTTATATATCCTTGCCTAGTAGTTTTTTGACCTTGCCTGTTCCTTGACCATTCTTACTAACTTTTGTGATTTTTGGATACCTCTGCCTATGTTTTTGACTTCTTGCTTATCCCTGACCATTGCCTGTTTTTTGACTACGAGTTTGCCTGATGTTTTTGGATTATCAGTTTATCTATGAAATATTATGCTCTACACCTCTTCGGTCTGCTTGTGGATCCTATTCCCTCTGTATAACCATAACAGTTACTGTTAGGACTCCAGCATGTGAATGGTTGTGTGTGTTGCCCTGCGATGGTCCAGCGAGCTGGTCAGGGTGTGCCAGCTGAGTTAGGTTCCAGTGTCCACCTGAACCTAGTAGCAGGATCAATTGGTTTGGCAAATGAGTGAGTGAGAATTTTTAATGGTGTTCCATAAGACCACTGTATGGATCAGCATCATATTTTCTTCTTCTTCTTCTTGCTGTTCTGGCAGCTTTAATATACACAATCTAACAAACTTTCTTCTTTGAGAAAAGCTTCCAAATATGATTGATTCCAGTACGTTTTTTCCCTTATATTTACTTTATTTATTTAAATTTTATTCACATAATAATTCAGATGTTCAGACAGAAAGATAGAAACAAATGAGAGATTAATTGTTTTAACATACAGATATTATTTGTACAGTATGAATTAAAGGCTCAGAAAATTTTATCACCTTGGTAAAATAAGCACATCTGTATATTAGAGGCAGCATGACGCATGGTAGTGGGTGTGTTTAGTGGTAAAGGACAGTATTGTGATATTAATATAAATATTTTTCATGCCCATATGTAATAACTATAGACTAGCCAATTATTCTAATTACAGCTATAATCTGGTTCACTCTATACGCGCGCACACACACACACCTAAATCACTCTATTGAAATTCACTACTGAAATACATACTGAAATTCTGTATTCTAGCTATAACATTATATAACTTATAACTAATGTTACATGATAAGCCATTTTAATAGATTTCCTCAAACCCATCTAAATAAAGTGTTATCACTGTTGCATTACAGACATTTTACACTGACTAATCCTTTAAGAAGCAGTTTTGTTATCCTTTAAGAAGCAGTTTTGTTGTCCTTCCATCATTTTTTTTGTCCTTTGCTTTCTTGTAAAAGATGTTTCCATCAGGCTGAACCTTCCATGTTGCTGTGGTGTTCACCATGCCGAGCTTCTGCAGTTTCTGGTTGATCTGAAGAACAGAACCACTATTTTATTACTCAATAAAAAAACCTGTTCTGATACTAATTCTCTTTTTATCTGATATTATTATTCCTGTAAAGCTGGACTTATCATACATTCACACTTATACAAGCATAGATCTTAGCAAGTGGAAATTTCTCTAAGTGGAGGAAATGTATCTAATGATAATAGTAATTATTATTATCATTATCATTATCATCATCATCATTATTTTTTTTTATCATCAATATTATTATTATTGTTATTATTATTACTATGATCATATATTAGTTCATTTAATTACTTACACACTATTTTTTAAATATACAATGTAGGGGTGTATAACGACCTTGAGAGTATGAACGGCACTATATAAACTGAATTATTTGGAAATACTTTCCATCCTTCTAAAAAAGAAAAAATTTAAACGTGTAAAAAAAATAATTTTAGTGAAAATTCAAATTAGAACAAAAAACGATTTAATTTAAAGAACAAGACAGTTTAATACTTAATACCAGAAAAATGTCTAGAAATATGTTTAATAGTCATATATTTGAAGAATTTATTTGCAAAAACAGATAAGTCAGATTGTTTTAATTATAAGAAAAAACTTTAAGAAAAAAGTGAACTCTTCATTTGACTAATGAGAATGTATATGATAAGAAGTATCAGATTCATTTGATTTTATTTATAAAATTACACTGTAAAGTGTATGTATGGGTTCTGATTTGGTGGCCATAGGACCTCGTCTCTGGGTCATAGGACATCTGCTTTTTGCAAATGACGTTGTCCTTTTGGCCTCATCGAGCCAGGACCTTCAGCTCTCGCTGGAGTGATTCATAGTTGAGTGTGAAGCGACTGGGATGAGAATCAGCACCGCCAAGTCCGAGGCCATGGTTCTCAGTCGGAAACGGGTGGAATGCATCCTCCGGGTCTGGAATGAGGTCTTGCTTCAGTTTTTTTAAAACAAATGTTTCAATGTTTACAAATTCAGTATCTTTAAAACAAATGTTTTTCAGTAGCTTTAAAATACTTTTTAGTAGCTTTAAAAAAGCTTTTTTTTAGTAGCTTAAAAAAATCTTTTTTTCAGTAGCTTTTAAAATATATATTTTAGTAGCTTTAAAAAAGAAAAACTTTTCAGTAGCTTTAAAAAAGAAAAACATTTTTCAGGAGCTTTAAAATACCTTTTTTAGTAGCTTTTAAAATATATATTTTAGTAGCTTTAAAAAAGAAAAACTTTTCAGTAGCTTTAAAAAAACAAAACCTTTTTCAGTAGATTTAAAAAATAAAAACTTTTTTCAGGAGCTTTAAAAAAAACTTTTTAAAATAGTTTTTTAACCTTTTTTTTCAGTAGCTTTAAAAATAAAAACTTTTCTTCAGTAGCCAAAAAAAAAAGCTACTGAAAATTTAGATTTTTTTCATAATTAAAACAATTTGACTTATCTGTTTTTGCAAACAAACTCTTCATTTCTAACAAATGCTAAGCCCCGTTCCAAAATTTTCATTCAATGAATATAATATACACAAGGAAGAGAGACACTGGAGGAAAACAGGCTTTAAATTAAAAGTATGTAAAAAAATTTTTACAGAAACAAAGCTCAAAACATATCGAACATACCTGTGATCAGTGAAGATTTGAAGGTGAAATGTAAAAAATTAAGCTCCAGTACAGCAATGTACTTTACTCCTTCTCTTTATACCTCAGTCTGTAATAAAGAGAAAACTTGCACAGAGCCCTTATTTAATCCAAATGCTTTAGACAAAAGCGTTATATGGCCTACACGCACAACCCCCCCCCCCCACCCCCCCCCCACCCCCCGCTTCCCCACAACAAGACTTCACTACATTTTTATAATCCCTTATGTCTGGTTAATGAAATGGTGAGGTAACATGGAATAAACTGGGATACACAGTATGTTCTGGCCGTATTTATGGGGGTACCCAATTTGAAGCCGAGTCATGAAACCGAACATAAATTTTAACATATTTACATTTTTTTTTCTTATTCTTATCCATCAACAACCCCAGCAAGTAAACAATCATCTGAAAGCTCATTCAGAGGGTTCTGTAAAAATAATGAAAGATGGGCAATATGTAATAACATTTGATGACCAGAATTGTCATATTGTCAATATGAATTCCAAGGTTTGTATAATTCTTCACTATTTCCACATTGACGCCATGGATAGAAACAGGGGTTGCTGGTGTTTTCAATCTCCTAAAATCCACAATCATTTGACCCAAGTAAGTAAGTAAGACCCCAGGATTACAGACCTGTGGCACTGACTTCAAATGTCATGAAAACCCTCGAGAGACTTATCCTGGATCAGCTCCGACCCATGGTTAGACCACATATGGACCTATTTTAGTTTGCTTACCAGCCACATCTCAGAGTAGAGGATGCCATAATCTACCTGCTGAACCGTGTCTATACCCACCTGGACCAGCCGGCGAGCACTGTGAGGGTCATGTTTTTTGACTTCTCCAGTGCATTCAACACCATCAGGCTGTCCTTCCTGGGAGAGAAGCTGACAGCGATGCAGGTTGATGCCTCTCTGGTGTCCTGGATTATGGACTACCTCACTGGAAGACCACAGTTTGTGCACTTGCAGCACTGCGTGTCGCACACAGTGGTCAGCAACACCGAAGCACCACAAGAGACTGTCCTCTCCCCTTTTCTCTTCATCCTCTACAGAACGGACTTCAGCTACTGCACAGAGACCTGCCATCTTCAGAAGTTTTCTAATGACTCTGCTGTAGTTGGATGTATTAGTGGAGGTGATGAGATGGAATATGGGGCTGCTGTGGACTCCTTTGTCACATGGTGTGAGCTGAATCATCTGCAGCTTAATGTGACAAAGACCAAGGATCTGATTGTGGATTTCAGGAGATCATACCCCTCAGGTTTTGAATGTTTAATATCTTTGCTTTACAAGGAAATAGATCTACAAAATTGATATCAAATTATGTGTCTTGGATGTGGTAACGTATTAAAAAATTATTTCAGTAGATTTATCATCCACAATTTCCCCCCAAAAAAAATTATAGACCAGATTGTTCATGAATCCAACTGTCCCACGTGTTCGGGGGTGGTGTCATATGACAGGCCATCAAATGTTATTACATATTGTCCATCTTTCATTATTTTTACAAAGCACTCTGAATGAGCTATCAGATGATTCCTTACTTGTTGGGATTGTTGATGGATAAGCACGAGAAAAAAAATTGAAATATGTTAAAATTTACGTTCGGTGTCGAATTGGTTACACTCGGCTTCAAATTGGCTACCCTCATAAATATGACCAGAACAACCTGTGTAGTTTATTCAGTGTTACCTCTTCATTTTATTAACCAGACATGAGAAGGGTTCAGAAAAATATATTGAAGACATGTTGTGGGGAGGTTGGGAAGGGGGGGGGGGGGGGGGTGTTTGCATGGCCATATATAGCCCGCAGAGTAATGTACATACTGTATATGAAAAAAGTACTTACTATTATAACACAGAAAAAAACGTGACTCTACGCGAAGGCAGGGTACACCCTGAATAGCTCACCAGACCATTGCAGGGCAACACACATATTCATTCAAATTCACACTCACAACTATGGGCAATTTGGAATAGCCAATAAGGCTAAGGTGCATGTCTTTGTATTGTGGGAGGAAACCGGCATCCCACACAGCTCAGGTCAGGAGAACGCCTTATTTATTAGCTGGCGCAGGTGAGCTCAAATTTGCAAGAGTTGTAATGAGCAGATTTGAAATTCATAATGACAGAAGAAGTTTACCTCACACTGGACTAAAAAATAGTTGTTTTGGCCACCAGGATCTATAATTCGTAGCACACCAACCTTTCCTGAACAGTGAATTTCTGTTTTGTTTTGGGGTTTTTTCCACTAGTTTTGGGTAAAGTATTCCTATAGCTGACAGGGTTAAAGACCTTGCTCAAGGGCCCAAATGTAGCAGCATGGCTGCGTTGGTGCTTGAACCAACAATCTGACCAGTAGTTAGGAGTTTTCACTGCTGATACACAACTGTGTGATCTGGTGCCTCAGAGATTTGAGTGGAGATTTCCTATATCATGGAATTCTATCTCATCTCATCTTATGTTATGGCAGCCTCAACAGATTCACACATCTGAAGCTCTAGTCCTGGCGGTCAGCCATGTGAACCTTTATAGGTGTCTTTTTTTTGTTTGTTTGTTCGTTTGCTTGTTTGTTTACAAAATAATAATATGTAATTTTAATAAATGACGGTTTTTACTTGTCCCTACCCTCTCAAAAATACAATCAATTCATATCCATGATCCGCGGTGAGCATTTGTTAAGTACTCAGGTTCATTATCATTATCATGGATTAGCATGGATTTAAAAAAAAAAAAAAAGGCAGCTGATTTAATTCCAGGAAATTTGGTTTTGTTCAAATTAGGGGAAGCGCAAATGGAAAAATCAGTCTTTATTGTAAATTCAGGCCATTCCGTCACCCATTTTCATGACAGGACTGCTTTTAATAAGAGATTTGGTATTATAATGTCTGAGTAGATCAGAGGCAGGCAGCAAAGATCTAAATGTACAGAAAAATCATAGTAAAATTTTAGAGTAGGTAGTTTTTTTACATTCTAAAAACCTTCATAAACACCATTACTGTGTGCGTGTGATGCCAATATAAGAATATAAGTGTAATGAAACATACAATCAATTTTTAAGTAATTAATTTAACCTTTTAAACTCCTGCTACATTATCGACCTCCCATCTCTGTGGCCTCTCTGTGACGTCATCGGAGTGTAGAGGTGAATCAGTAGATGTCCCTTAGAGGGGCTTTATCTTTATTACCAGCAGTCAGAAAGTTTTATGTGCTGTTTGTTTTGTGTCTGTGGTGTTGACCTCCTGTATTACATTTGTTTTTCCTAATGGCCTTTTATTCCATCATTTATTTGCCATTCAAAGCCTGTGAGCACATTGTTGAAGCATAGACAATAACATATTAAATGTAGAGCAGTAGGGTGCTGGGCTCATGTTCAAGCTTGAATCCAATCAGACCAGCACTGTGCTGCAGGGGCGAATCCAGGTTTGTGAAATAGAGTGGGCACCTGACACCTTCAGTTGCCGCTCACAGCATGGTGGGGGGGGCCTGGGTGGCCCAGGGAGCTGATTTCCTGGCATTGGAATCACAAATAATGAGGCCACTCTTTGCCCTTTTTCTGTTGGAAAAAACATAATGGTAAATACATTATGATAAAATACAAGGGAGGGAAATATGTTTGTGGCAGAAACTAATAACAACTACTGTTGATTCTCTGGCACACAACATTCTTTGTCCTTTTCATATTTCAAGTACTAAAAGACAAAAGATACCCAGGCAGGATTTTATATTTTTTCTGCAATAAGGAACTTGGGGTGGGGTTGAAGTGGTAGTGTGGGGATGGTTGTGGGGCAGGGGCTGAGTGTTCCATGGAGGCATAATGGCAGAATTATTGAGTCAGTGAACAAAGATTTCCATGTTAGTACTCCAGTATGTCCAAGAATAATTAGAGAAAATCAACAGAATCCAAAATATGTTAGTAGTCAGCTCTGTCCCTTCAAAAACATCAAATTCTATAAATATTACCTGTAAAAACCTGCATGTAGTTTTTACTTGATATGAGAAATTTAATCCAACAGGGGAAATGCAAAATTCATTCTTCTAGGATGTCGAAGAGTAATACATATCAGTGATCCTGTTCTAGTCTAAAGGGTGTAATCATTCATGTAAGTGCGCACCTGGGAATTTGTTGTATAAGTCAGATACAGGATGGTTACATAGCAGGTTGTACTTTACGATTCCTGTCTCAGTAATATCGTAGGGGGTGGGTTGTTCCTGATAAAGATTTACACCCTTGGTAGAGTGCAGCGAGGTACTTGATGCTATGTGCCATTCATCAGTTTTTGTGTTTGGGGAAACACTGTTCCTTTATTACTGTTTGATGTATATGGTGTGTAATGTGAAACGGGATCATCACCTGTTGTAATTGTTGTACATGAGACTTTTTTTGTGTATAAGTGTTGCACTCTCAAGTGTCTTATACTGGAGAACATTGACAATTTGTTTATAATGTTTTTTTTTTTTGTTAGTTTAGACTTGGACTTAGACTTAGCTTTATTGTCATTCAGATATACAGGTACGAAATGTCGTTGCATTTGCTCACTACAGTATAAAAAATTTAAATGTTACATGAAAAATATGAAATATAGACAGTATTTTTTTTTTAAAAATGCAATATACACAGTATAAAAAATATGCAGTATAGACAGTAATATGAAATAGTGGAAATATAGAATCTGGACAGTGGAAATATACAATATAGACAGTGGAATATAGTCAGTGCAAATGGCAAAAACTGTACAAAATGAAACACGTTAAGGTTTAAAAGTGGCAGTAGTGCAGTAGAATAGTGGAGTAGTACAGTCTATGGATTTAGTACAGTCTAAGGATTTAAGTACAGACTATGGACTTAGGAGTCTGAGGGCCTGGGGGAAAAAAACTATTTAAGAACCTTGTGGTTCTGCATCGAATGCTGCAGAATCTTCTTCCGGAGGGCAGACGTGAAAAAAGTCCATGGTGGGGGTGTGAGGCGTCCTTGATGATGTCTCTGGCCCGAGACACACATTGCTGAGGGGCAATGTCCTGCACAAAATGAAAGGAGCTCCCAGTGATTTTCTCAGCTGTCCTCACCACTCCCCTCACATTCCTCCAGTCGGCAGCAGTGCATCCTCCGCACCACACAGAGATGCAGTTAGTGAGGATGCTCTCTACAGTACTCCTGTAG
>JAQMYF010040238.1:0-12251 GCA_030014195.1 Neosilurus mollespiculum
ACCAATGAATGATGAATATATATATATATATATATATATATATATATATTTATATATATATATATATATATATATGTTCCTCTCCCCAGCCACTTCCTCCAGCTTTACCAGTTTCCAGGGTCACTGAGTAGTTCCTAGACCAGCCAAGGGGCATAGTTGATCCAGCGTGTTCTGGATCGATCCTGCAGTCTCTTCGCATATAGAATTGGTTTTATATATCTCCAAAGATATCTTTCACATCACCACACACAATCAGCTGAGGCAGAATGTAATGTTCATGTGTAGGATAGGTCTAGAATGTCCAGGTACTAGGTGTTCTGGCTGAGGGCGCGAATGACCTGTGGGAAGAAGCTCCTCCTCATTCACTCAGTGTTTGCTTTCAATAAATGGAAATGTTTCCCTGACTGCAACAGAGAAAACAGTCCTTTTCTGGTATGGCTAAGGTCCTTCATTATCTTCCTGGCCTTGGTCCAGCACTGTTTACTGTATATAGTGTCCAGGTCAGGAAGCTTGATGCAGATGGTACGCTCTGCTGATCACACCACCCTCTGGAGGGCTTGCCTGTCCTGTTTGGTGCTGTTTCCAAACCAAGATATAATACTTCCCATTAGGATGCTATCAATGGTGAGGTGTAAAAAGTCTTTAGCACCCTTAAGGGCAGTTTAAAGTCCTTCAGGCGTCTAAGATGATAAAGATGCTGCAGGACTTTATTCACCAGTGTGTAAACATGACCATGTCAGGTCCTGCATGATGTAAACATCTAGGTAACGGAGACTGTCTACTCTCTTCACTGGGGTCCCCTTGATAGTCAGGGACTGGTAATTCCTCTCCTGCTTTGTGCTGAAGTCCACTATCAGCTCCTTAGTCTTCTTGATGTTCAGAAGGAGATTGTTGACCTGGCACCATAATTCCAGGTTTCTAACCTCCTCTAGGTATGCCATCTCATTGCTGTTAGAAATGAGGCCCACCACCACAGTGTCGTCTGCCAACTTAATGATGTTGGTGAAGCTGGAAGTGGCCACACAGTCATAGCTATGCAGAGAGTGCAGCAGGGGGCTCAGAATACAGCCCTGGGAGATCCAGTGCTGAGGGTAAGAGAAGGTGATACATGGTTGCCCAACCATACTGTCTGTGGTCTGTCTGTCAGGAAGTTAGAGATCCAGTGACACAGCGATGGGCTAAGGCCCAGGATCTTCAACTTAGTGGTGAGTATCGAGGGAATTATAGTGTTAAACACTGAACTGTAGTCAACAAACAGCATTTTGACATAATTCCCTTTTCTGCTGTCCAGATGGCTCAGTGCTGCATTATGGAGGTGTGCGATAGTATCCTCAGTAGATGCAGTTTGGACAGTATGCAAACTGTAGTGGGTCCAGGGTGACTGGTAGGGAAGAAGTGATGAAGTCTTTTGAAGCACTTCAACACTACTGAGGTAATGGGCACTGGGTGGAAGTTGTTCAGGCAGGCGGGTTGGGGTTTCTTAGGGACTGGAACAATGTCAGGATTATAGACTGTTCCAGGAAGAGGTTGAATATCACAGTGAACACTGGAGCAAGCGGGTTGGCACAGGCCTTCAAAACCCGACCCGTGATGTCATCTGATCCTGCTGCCTTCCTTGTATTCACTCTCCTGAATGCCTTTTTCACATCGTGCTCCAAGATGATGAATGAGTTAACCTCTCTGGTATGCTCCACCAGTGTGCTGCCCATAGCACTGTTAGCACTGCTAATGCTGTTAGCGCTGTGAGCTGCAGCCTCAAAGTGAGCATAAAAGGTGTTTAGTTCATCTGCCAAAGAAGCGTCTGCATTCACTGATATGGAAGATGATGTTTTGTAGTCCATCAAAGTTCTTAATCCCTGCCACAGACTCCTAGTGCCACTCTGTTGAAATTGTGACTCTCATTTCTGTCCATAGCACTGCTTCTCCTCCACCCTGCTCATGCTCTAGGATGCAGTCTTATAGTTGAACATTGTTCATGTTTCTACTGGCGAGCCCCATGCTTTGCGCAGCGGAACGGGATCTCAGAGCAACGCGGCCAGATTTATCTACCCACGGATTCTGATTAGGAAAGGTTCTGATGATAGTCTTGTGAACTGTTGATGTCATCAGAGCCGTAACCATGTTGATGTCATCAGAGCTGCACTGGAACATGTCCCAATCTGTGTCATCCAGAGCGTCCCGCAAAGAGGCCACCAATTGGTCCGTCCAACGTGAAACCTCCTGCCGAGCCGGAGCTTCCTGCTTGAGTCTTTGTTTATATTTTGGCATTAGGAAGATGGCAGTGTCGTCAGACTTCCTGAACAGAGAGTGAGATTGTGCCTTGTAGCTGTCTTTGACTGTTGTGTAGCAGTGGTCAAGTGTCCTTTCACCCCAGGTGGGGCAGCTGATGTGCTGATAAAAGTTCGGCACAGTGCGTTTGAGGTTGGCACTGTTAAAGTCCCCTGCCACAATAAGTGCAGCATCCCAGTGCTGAGTCTGCTGCTGTATGAGTGCTTCATGCAGTATGCATAAAGCATTGTCCGTGTCCGCCTGAGGTGGAATGTAAACTACACTGACTATGACCGATGTAAACTCCCGAGGAAGATACAAAGGATGACATTTGATGGTCAATAGCTCCAGGTTGGGTGTGCAGGAGTGTGAGAGGAACAATGCTCATGCTCATTCCCCTGGGGCCGCCGCTTTGGGCCCCGTCCTTTGTTCTCCCTCAGGATCTCATTCAGCCAGCTTGGATCCAAGATTAAAAACGTCGAATTGTGAATAGATTGTACACCAATAGAAATAAGAGTATCTGTATTGTAACAAATGCACTCCATGTTGAAGTATTTGCCGGTTTCCTGAATTATAAATTAAAAACAAAAACAAAGAAAAAAGTGATAGGAGCAGTCGACGGCAGCCAACTTTGCCAGCATTGGAAGAGAATCTTACTGCCTCTCACATTGACTAAATTTAATGTTTACATGTTCACGATCAGGAGAATACTGAACAATAGTGGTTGCTGTTGTTTATTTAGAATGAGAAACGGTATGCTTGCAAAAGCAAAACACCACATTAAGCATAAGAAATGTATTTACTTATTTATTTATTACTGCAAAACAGTGGTGGTGGTGATGGAGGCTGATGATGTTTTAGATTATATTTTTGCAGAAATATAGAAAATTCTTTAGGGTTTACAAATTTTCAAAAACCACTATAAGTAGGAAGTAAGTGGTGATGGAGACTGATAAATAATTAAATAGGGTGCTCATTACTGCATATTTGCAGAAATCATTGATTGTGTACATCCTGGCCTAAGTGTAATCCCAGATCTAGAGTTTCCAGATTCAACATCCATATCACAGCTTACCTTTTCTCATTTTAGTTTGAGCCTAATCAGAAAAAAAATCTCAAGAATGAAAGACTGGTGATTATAAAAACTTCACTTTTGGATTAAGTGAAGTAAGTCAGGAGACAGCTGGTACAGTGAATTATCTTCTGTGTGACATACTATAGAATGGAGGTGTCAAACTCATTTTCACTGAGGGCTACATCACAAAAACTCATTCATTTTCTGAACCGCTTAATCCTAATTAGGGTTGGGGGAGGCTGGTGCCCATCTCAGCCGACTCTGTGTGAGGGCAGAAACACACTGACGGCAATGCAGCCTACTCTTGACGAAAATCAGCAATGGTGCTTTTACATGCCTCTCACCACAGAGAGTGAGAGTCATGGTCGGCATTTGATAACCCAGTTAACTGTACTAAGGGGGACAGCAGTGATAACCTGTTGATAGTGGGGCTTGAACCACTGCCCCTGGATGAATAATCACTAAAAATTTATTCAGAACCGTACAATCTGCATTGCAAAATGAATACCTCAAGTATCTGTCCACTTTTGCTTTATTTAACTTTTCTGACTACACTTGACACTGGCAAGTTAGCTTGCAATATTCCTTGAGTCATGAACGACAAGCTGTTTACTTGAAATAGGTTGGCACAACTTACTGGATGGATGATGAATTATGTTTTATGCTAATGGTTGAGGCAAAGAATGTACAATAATCATATTTCTGAAATGCTCTCACAAGCCACATAAAATAAGTTGGTGGATTTTGCCCACAGCCTTGACACTTGTGCTGTAGAACAACAAGAACAAGAGAATGGAGGATCACACCTGTGTGCTTGCTGTGCATGATGGATTTCTTGACAATGACGGGGGCAGCCATAGCCTAATGGTTAGAGAAGCAGCTTTGGGACCAAAAGGTCACTGGTTTGATTCCCAAACCAGAAGGAAAAATGGGTGGCAGTGGGGCAGTGAGCTGCACCTTTCCTTCCTCCACCTGTGGTAAGGGGGGGCCATCCAGCTGAAGAAGGAGGCATATCAGGCCATTTTGGCCTGTGGGACTCCCAAGGAAGCAGACAGGTACCAGCAGGCCAAACGTGCTGCAGCCCAGGCTGTCACCGATGCAAAATCTTGGGTGTGGGAGGAGTTCGGTGAGGGCCTGGAAAGTGATCGGCTGGCCTCGAAAACATTCTTGACCACCATCCGATGCCTCAGAAGGGGGAAGCAGTTCTTCACAAACACTGTTTACAATGGAAGTGGAGAGCTGCTCACCTTCACTGGGGATGTTGTTGAGAGGTGGAAGGAGTACTTCGAGGACCTCCTCAATCCCACCAACATACCCTCTGGGGAGGAGGGAAACCCTGGGGGTTCAGGTGGGGGTCCGTCCATTGCTGGGGCTGAGGTAACTAAGGTAGCCAAAAAGATCCTCGGTGGTCGTGCTCGGGGGGTGGATGATATCCACCCTGAATATCTCAGAGCTCTTGATGTTGTAGGATTATCTTGGTTGACACGTCTCTGCAACATCGCATGGTCATTGGGGGCCATACCTCTAGAATGGCAAACCGGGGTGGCAGTTCCTTTTAAAAAAGGGGGACCGGAGGGTGTGTTCTAACTATCGTGGACTCACACTCCTCAGCCTACCCGGGAAAGTCTATTCAGGAGTATTGGAGGGGAGGACCTGACCAATAGTTGAACCTCGGATTCAGGAGGAACAATGTGGTTTTTGTCCTTGCCGCAGCACTCTTGACCAGCTCTACACACACTACAGGATCCTGGAGGGGGCATGGGAGTTTGCCCAATCTGTCCACATGTGCTTTATGGATTTAGAGAAGGCTTTCGACTGTGTCCCTCAGGCTATCTTGTGGGGTGTGCTCCGGAAGTATGGGGTACCGGACCCGTTGCTATGGGCCATTAGGTCTCTGTACCACCAAAGCCAGAGCTTGGTCCGCATTGGTAACATCAGGTCAAATTCTTTCTGGTGAGGGTTTGGGTCCGCCAAGGCTGTCCTTTGTCACCAGTTCTGTTCTGTGGACAGAATTTCTAGGCACAGCCGAGGTGTTGAGGGGTTCTGGATTGGTGGCCATAGGATCTCGTCTCTGCTTTTTGCAGATGATATTGTCCTTTTGGCTCCATTGAGCCAGGACCTTCAGCTCTAATTGGAGCGATTTGCAGCTGAGTGTGAAGCGGCCAGGATGAGAATCAGCACCTCCAAGTCCGAGGCCATTCCTCTTTGCCAGAAAAGGGTGGAATGCCCTCACCGGGTCTGGAATGAGGTCCTGCCCCAAGTGAAGGAGTTCAAGTATCTCAGGGTCTTGTTCATGAGTGAGGGAAGGATGGAGTGGGAGATCGATCGGTGCAGCCTCTGCTGTAAAGCGGGGCTTGTACCAGTCCGTTGTGTTGAAGAGGGAGCTGAGCCGAAAAGCAAAGCTCTCAATTTACCAGCCGATCTACGTTCCAACCCTCACCTATGGTCACCAGCTTCGGGTAGTGACAGAAAGAACAAGATCACGGATACAGGCGGCTGAAATGAGCTTCCTTCGCAGGGTGTTGGGGCTCTCCCTTAGGGATAGGGTGAGAAGCTCAGCCATCTGGGAGGAGCTCGGAGTACAACTGCTGCTCCTCTGCGTTGAGAGGAGCCAGTTGAGGTGGCTCGGGCATCTCATTAGAATGCCTCCCGAACACCTCCCTGGTGTGGTGTTTCAGGCATGTCCAACTGGGAAGAGACCCCGGGGTCAACCCAGAACACACTTAAGCTGCTGCCCCCATGACCCAACCCAGGATCAAATGGAAGAAGATGATGATGAGGTTATTGGCATGCCTTGTGAATCAACTCTGTGTAAATGAAACTGTGCAGAAATTCATTGTGACTCATTGAGTAGATGAAATGAGAGAAATTAATTACACACAATTATTACTTAAGCTTAATTTAACATATTTCACCCAGTAAAATAGTTTAGGCAGACATACATAACCAATAAGATAAGATATCTTTATTGTCAACTGTTGCATGAACAATGAAAATCGGTTTAGCAGCTCTCTTTTTAGCAGCAATAAAAAAGACACCAATACTGCCAAAAATTTTTATTGTGCATTTAAAAAGAGTTGTGCAGTAATCAATGGGAAATTTAATGTTTAGTGACCTCTGCTTTAGAAAGAAACAAACAAATGTGGACAATTTAACACAAACATTTATTACTAACTATGACAAATGTGCAACAAAGGCACAAACATTAATCAAGGTAAATGAGGAACAGATTATAGAAATGACTGTAGCAGAAGACAATATTAAGACATAATATTGGGAAACTTTGGATTATGACTGAAATGAGTGAAAGAGCATGATGATGATTTTGCAGTTTAATCAGAAAGGCACCATGTGTTTTTAGAATGTAAGTAAGCTGTGTTACCCTTCCACTTTTCCCCTGCACTGTTTTAAGATGGCAAGTCACATGTTAATATGGTGTGGCTCTCTCCGCTGTGTCTTTGGCTTGTCACACAGGGAGTGTCAACTTCATGGGTTCCGTTTTGAGTAGGACATGTTGGTAGTAAGCTGACCTGATGTGAACCTTTTAAGTCTTTTTGTAGTGTTCCTATTTTTCCAAATCTTCCTTTTGTCACACTGCTCCACCCTGTTTTCTTAGGTTCTAGACATAATAAAAACAGTGGCTTCCAAAACTGTTAACTCCCTTGGAATTTTTGCTATTTTGTTGCCTTACAACCTGTAATCTAAATAGATGTTTCCCCTTGAATGTAATGGAACTAAGCTACACTACTCTACAGAATTGTCCAAATTGGTGAAGCAAAATAATTTTTAAAAATAATAATAAATAAATAAACAAAGCATTGGCCTGGTGAGTTGTCCAGTGTGTACTCTGCCCTCACCCAGAGTCGGCTGAGATGGGCACCAGGTTCAGAAAATCAATGAATGAATAAAAATTTTCTTTAAAAAAAATTAAAATAAAAAATGCCTGCAAATAAGTCACTTTCTTTGCTATAAAGCCCCAAATAAGATATAGAGCCCAATTACCTTCTGAACTTATATAATTATTTAACCCATAAAAACCCACAGTGACACAGGTGTCACCAAGACTTTTACTGTCCTGGAAACTTACTTACACAGCTTTATCTTTGACTTTATTTCATTGGGCCCCTAAGTAACATATTCATAACTTCCCAATGCAGTCACATGACACTCTGTGAATTTGGGTACACATGACACCATTTTCAAGATGGCCGTGTATGTTTCATCGAACTTAATAATTCTAATATTTTAGTAAGATGTTCTATATTACATATAACATGTTTCAACAACATTTTTTGAAGAAACTGATATAAAACAAGGTACAAACATACCGTTTTGACATAGATGTAACATCAGGCATTTAACCTTAAAATGTAAAATGACTGTGGAAAACATTATGTGTAGTGGGTTGGAAATGCCACATGTAAGTTTTTACGTAAACAGACACCCCCCCATTTTTTGTAAAATTTGAACTATTCTAATTGTACTTTCATGCAGTTTCCTTATCCAAATATAAGAGGTTATGCACTTTTATGACAGTAGATGGTGCTGTGGTTTTTGTGGATCTCTTCGGGAGACTCAAGTTAGAAGCCCGCGCATGCGCAGCTTAAAAATAAACGAGCTTCGGCTTGAGTGAGACGTTAATATTGTCATCTCTCCATCGGTCCACAGGTAATGAAAAAATCGTTTTTCTCTGTTTCAGTTCGTGTCAGGGTAGAATACATATGTAGTAGTAGTAACAGTTACGAGTGTTTTGAATATGATTTTGAGAAGTGTGAGTGTGAAAGGTGTTTGAGAGTTTTAAGCATGATACCCGGCCGGTGGTAAAAGAAAGTTAAGCCATATGTTCAGACCAATTTTACTTTTATGGCCGTGCCATATTTCTTTGTGCGAGTGCGTGAGAGAATGTGTAGAATCTGTGTCCAGGTTTTGTATAGTTTATGTTAATGCAGTGACTGAGGTATTTATGTTTGGAATATATGTTGAATTTATGTGCACTTTACTTTTTTTACCATTATGTATTGTCAATAGCTCATCTCATGTCTTAATTTGTTAAATGTTTTAGTATTAATTTTACATTTATTTCGCAGTGTGATCGAATGGGAGTGTAAAAAAATAAATGAGCTTCTGCTTGAGTGAGACGTTAATATTGTCATCTCTCCATCGGTCCACAGTGTCTATGCCTTGGCTGCACGGTGCTCCCTTGCCTGTGTAGCTCTTACTATCAGCCCAGGTTTTCCCTAGGCCTGGTGCCGGTGATAATTGGGGGCTCGTCCGGGATTATCTAGCGTTGTTGCCTGGTGAAGTGGGTGCTGAGACAACGTGAACCTGTGTCCAAAGCTTCAGGGAAGGCTGCAATCCAGTGCGTCATCCAGAAAGCAGAGGTCACGTGTGCGACGTCATCATGGCCACTGTCACCCCACGGCAAGCGCTGGTCATCAAGATCCAGAAGAGACTTTCTGATTTGAGTGCAGGTCAACTACTAACAATTGTGAGTTCAATTGATGATGGCAGCGAAATTCACAATACTGATGAACTGAGTGAACCCGAACTGTATGACCTTGTTGTTGACTACATAAGAAGTGAGAAACATACATTGCCCATGAACAGATACACTCAGGTACCATCTCTCTCACCAGCAGACAGACACACTGGCTGTGTGTTGACTTTCGGGGGCTGAACCGCAAGACAGTCCCTGACCGCCACCCTCTTCCATGCATCCAGGATCTGCTGGATCTGCTGGCTGTGTGTTGACTTTCGAGGGCTGAACCGCAAGACAGTCCCTGACCGCCACCCTCTTCCACGCATCCAGGATCTGCTGGATAATCTGGGCGGCTACTCATGGTTCTCCATACTGGACCAAGGCAGTGCTTACCACCAAGGTTTTGTTGATGAGAGCGCCAGACACTTGACTGCTTTTAGTACGCCTTGGGGATTGTATGAGTGGATCCGCCTCCCATTTGGCCTTACAATCGCCCCTGTAGCATTTCAACCGTGCATGGAAGGGGTCCTCGATGGTCTAAGAGATAAATGCTGTTCTCCATACTTGGATGATGTGCTTTGTTTTTCCATGACCTTCCACGATCATGTTGATGACCTGAGGCGGGTGCTTCGGCGCCTGCGAGACCATGGTGTGAAACTACGCCCCAAGAAATGTGAGCTGTTTAAAAGCCAGGTCAGGTATGTAGGGCGCTTAGTGACTCGAGAAGGTGTCCAGATAGACCCTAAAGATCTAGAGGCAGTTCAGCATTTGAGGGATAGACAGCCAGAGAATGTAGGGGAAGTTAGAGCTCTCCTAGGGTTCTTAGGCTACTATAGAACTTTCATACAGGACTTCTCTAGGATGGCCAGGCCGCTTTTTAAACTCATAGAAAGTCCCACCGAGTTTAGCCAGAGAACCACCCCAGCTAAATCCAATAAAACCAAGCTAAAGGGCACAAATAGTGGCCAGCTTCCATCTAAAACCCCTGTCGACTGGACCTCAGAACACAGTGCTGTAGTGTCGTGCCTTGTTGATATGCTAACCAGTCCACCCATTCTGGTCTACCCTGACTTTGACTTGCCTTTTGTTCTCCACACTGACGCTTGAAATGAAGGTTTGGGGGCCGTGCTTTATCAACAACAGGGAAACAAACTGCGTGTCATTGCTCTTGGTTCCAGAACTCTCACGCCTGCTGAGAAGAATTATCATCTCCATTCTGGCAAGCTTGAGTTTCTTGCACTGAAGTGGGCAAACTGTGATAAATTTAGAGATTACCTCTATTATGCACCCACTTTCACCATGTACACTGATAACAACCCTTTGACCTATGTGTTGAGCACAGCCAAATTGAATGCAGTGGGGCATCATTGGGTGGGTGAGTTAGCTGACTTTCATTTCACTATCAGATATCGGCCAGGCAAATCAAACACAGATGCTGACACCCTGTCACGATATCCAGCAAGACTTCCAGACCGCCTAAAGGAATACACAGAGACAATGCCCCCAGATATAGTTTCTGCTATCTGGCAAGGGGACAAAGCGATGCGAGACAGTGACGTGCCCTGGGCAGCTGTGTTACAGTTGCATTCTGGTCCAGATGAAACATCCCATGAAGGCATTCCAGTTATCACTTCAGAAAATGTTAGAGCTGCTCAGAGGGAAGATGCTCCCATCTGTGAGGTGATAAACCTGAAAAGAAGAGGATGGAATGATATCCTAATGATAAAGACAAGAGACAAATGGGATGAGAGACTGCTACATGAATGGAACAGACTGACACTTGACAAGGGAGTATTGTACAGACAGACAGGACAATGAAAGCAGTTAGTTCTCCCTAGTAAGCTGAACTCGATTGTGCTCAAACACCTGCATGAGAATATGGGGCATGTTGGTGCAGACAAAGTCATCCATTTGGCGAGAGAGAGGTTTTATTGGCCTTTCATGCAGCGTGAAATTGAAGAGTATGTCATTCGCAAGTGCCAGTGTGTTAAACAGAAGCAGCCAGTCATCCCAGAGAGAGCGCCTATGTGTTCAATAACTACAAGTGCTCCTTTCGAACTCATCTCTGTTGACTATCTACATCTTGAGCAGAGTAAGGGTGGCTACGAGTACATTTTAGTCATAGTAGACCACTTTACTCGCTTTGCATAAGCCTACCCGACCAAAAACAAGTTGGGCAGGATGGCCGCTGAGAAGATTTTCTATGACTTTATTCCGCGCTTCGGGTACCCTGAAAAGCTACACCAGGATCAGGGCAGAGAGTTTGAGAACAGCCTTTTCCAGAGACTCCAGCAGCTTGCTGGAATTACTCACTCTCGAACCACGCCCTATCACCCACAGGGGAATCCCATTGAGCGTCTGAACAGGACTCTTCTACAGATGCTCCGCACGCTGCAGGAGGAGAAAAAAACAGAGTGGAAGGACCACTTACCTCACATTGTCTATGCGTACAACTGTACAAGACATGAGGGAACAAGCTATTCACCATTCTTCCTTTTGTATGGGAGAGCTCCACGTTTGCCTGTTGATCTGCTCTTTGATCTGAAACAAGAAACACAGTCTAGACAGGAGTATGCACAGAAATGGGCTTCTCACATGCAGGAAGCATACAAGATTGCCTCTGAACACAGTGAAAAATGCTCAGCTAAGGGGAAGAAATACTATGATCGACATGTTGCAGCCTGGAGATTGCGTGCTTGTCAGGAACCTGTCAGAGAGAAGCGGCAGAGGCGTCAGAGGCGTCAGAGAGAGGCGGCCTGGGTAAACTGTGTGCGTACTGGGAGAGGAGGATTCATCGTGTTGTTGAAAAGATAGGAAAAGGACCTGTGTACAGAGTTCAGCATGAAACAGGAGATCGAACTCTCCATGTTTTGCACCGTAACCTGTTGCTTCCTGTTAATGATTTGCCCTTGGAACAAGATGAGCAGAGTCTGCATGCATCTGCAACAAGGCAAAAACAAAGAAAGCAGATCACTAACAGTGAGACTGTGGAGCAGGAGTCAGAACATTCAGATGAAGAGGAGGAATTCACTTACAGCCTGAGAACCATACCTGTGTACGGAAGGAGGATCAGACCCCCACTGCTTCAGTCTAAACCACATAGTGAACTCAGTGCAGTAGCTCCAGACTTTCAGCCGAGGAGACAAGTACAGGAGACTGCTCAAAGGCAGCAGCCACTGGAACTTGACCCAGTTGGAGTTCCAGATTCGGCACAATTATTGGTACCAGCAGCAGCGCCACTAGCTGAAGAGCTAAGGATGGAAGAGGAAGCCACAGGAGATGACATCACAGAGGAGGCATGATCAGCAGAACAGGCTGACAATGGTGAGTGTGTCACAGAGTCACCAGAAGAGGAAGTGCCACCTGTGAGGAGGTCAGCACGAGTAGTGAGACCTCGAGAAATGCTCACTTATAACTGTCTAATATATA
>JAQMYF010040239.1:0-12239 GCA_030014195.1 Neosilurus mollespiculum
ATGTGCCTGGATTCATGCGTTCACACAGATTCATACATCTGAATTTTTTTGTGCGTACGACGTTTTCTGGATTTAAGTGTACACCATTTTTCAGTAAGAATTCCACGCAAGTCTTTGTGCATGAGGCCCCAGGTTCTTTAAGATGTCAACACCACAAAATATTTAAAATTCAGCATCTTGGAAAATGAAGAAAATTGCTGTGTTCATGGAGCTGGACTTGCGATATGTAGAAAACATCCTGGAAACTTGAAAGACCTGCCTCAGGGCTTGAGTGGTTATGGACATATGGTTATGTCACTTGAACTGACAACTAATCAGCATATAACTGTCATCAGCACATATCTACCAGTGCTTGATGCAGATGATCCTATCAAATAATTGTTCTACAATTCACTGGACAAAGTGGTTGGCGGTACTCAAGCTGATGATTACATATGTACATATGGTGACTTTAATGGCTGAGTTGGGAGAGAAAAACATCTATGGCTTTTATTAGGATCAAATTGTAACGTGACGACGGCGGAAGCGTCATTGGCACTTGCCTTATTTATTTTGGGCCCAAATGCTGAGCCAGAAATGGGGACTAGAACGCAGACAGGGAGAAAAACAGAACCAAGAAAGCCGGGAGAGAGAACCGGCCTTCCCAAAATTAGCAAGTAACGACAGGAGTACCCACTCTCTCAACAGAAACCTTTTATCCTTTTTATCTTTTATATTATTTTATTTTTCTTCACATTAACCATACATAAAGATAGTGCCTTAAAAACCCAGGGAAAGAAATACTGTGTATCTGGCTGTGAGACGTGTGGCTTCACACATACAAAGACCCAGCACCTTCTAAACAGTGCTGGCTTCTTAAATAGGCTTTGTGCCTAATGGTTAATCGCCAGCTGGTGCGCCCCCGCCCTCTGCTGGATGGTGAGGGAACAGCAGGCCTGGAGTCCAGCTGTCTCCTCACACCTTTTGAACACAAAAAGACACTTACTACTCACCAAATGCATTGATAGAAAAGCATTTATTACATAATTATAAGACAGGGGTATAGGCGTTACATCAGATGTACATTTTATTTTATTCTATATATTTTCCTATTTCTATCCTTTTGCTTTTTATATAGATTTTATATTTATCTGACCTTTGCTTTTTTTGTTTTTCTCCTTGTTACCTGATAGTTTATTCTTTACATTCTGGACAGTTGTACTAAGCATTTCACTACATATTGTACTGTGTATAATTTGTATGTGACAAATAAATTTGAATTTGAATGATAGATACTCCTCCTTTAACATCCAAAGGATTCATACATTTCTTTCCACTGAGGCCACTCAAATACTTGTTCAGTGCCTTGTCATCTCAAGACTAGACTACTGCAACTCACTCCTGGCAGGTTTACCTTTGAGCATAATTTGACCTCTGCAACTGATCCAGAATGCAGCTACACGGCTTGTTTTCAACCGTCCCAAATTTTCCCACACCACTCCATTGCTACAATCTCTATTGGCTTCCTGTAGCTGCATGCATTAGATTTCAAACACTAATGCTTGCCTACAAAGCCAAAAATGGACCTTCACCCTCCTACCTCAAAGCACTTATCACACACTGCACCACATTCTCTCAGATCCTCTAGCACTGCTGGACTGGTCCCTCCTTCTACCAAGGGACAAGGAGACAAAGCACCTAAACTCTTCTCTGTTTTAGCATCAAGGTGGTGGAATGAACTTCCTATGGGTGTCTGGATGGCTGAGTCACTGGGTGTCTTCTAACGATGGCTGAAAATCCACCTTTTTTGGCAGTACTTAGCACTATATTTCACAAACACACATTCGCGCGCACACACACACACACACACACATTCGCGCAAACACACACACAAACACACACAAAACATAAAAATAAAAAATAAAAACGCACACACAACACCTACCCACTGAGTTTGACTGACAGTATACATAGTCTGTGTCCTGACCAACCTGTATAAGAATATATTCACTGATCGTGACTTTAAAGCACTTCTGTCAGTCACTCTGGAAAAGAGCATCTGCTAAATGCTGTAAATGTAAATAGATGTTCCTGCTCTTAGAGCCAGTGACAGCTGCTTGACTGATCATCGCATACTCAAGTCCATGTTCAGATCAAAACTTTAGAAGAGGATTCAACTGAAGCCTTGTCTCAGAAATAACATCACCTAAACCACTCCTCAATTAAAAAGCACCTCAATACACCTGAATGACCTGAAGAGCTGTTTTTGATGCCTGTGAGACGAATGAATGCCAAGCAGCATTCATTAATTGGCAACAACACCCAAACCGGGTTCCTGCAGAAAGTAATTGTCAAGGACAAAATCTATATTGCAGAGACAAAATCAATATCTCAAGAACCGATGGTGTCAGGCAAAAGCAATTCTCAATTAGAATATTCTGGAAAGCACATTTCAACAGTCTGATGAACAGGTACCCACAGGTAGACCCAAGTGCACTAGATGATCTTAAGCAGTGCCCATTAGACACCTCCAATTCTTGAAAAAGTACTTCAACCTTTAATACTTTAGTACTAAAGTCGCATCTGTGCAGCTGCAACAACCTACAACAAGCTTAGCAAGATGGTTTTCTGCAATAATTATATTTAAACCAACACAAAGAAAATGGTTTAAAAAGCCATTGTAATACCCACTCTAATTTATGGCTGTGAGACATGGGCTATTCACCAGAAGCAGATAAAATAACCGGAAACGTACCATCAGCAATGTTTAAGGCGAATATTAAACATCAGGTGGTAAGATAAGGTTACAAATGCTCAAGTAGAGAAAGCATCATCACCTAGAGTTGAAGTGATCGACTAAGGTGGGTCAGTCACATCTGTAGACTGCCAGATTATCATCTGCCAAAGCAGTTCTACTTCTCACAGCTGTCTCATGGTTAAAGGGTCTCCTAAAGACTTCTTTGTTCAAATGTGAAATCAATCCCAATGAATGATCATCTGGCATGAAGGAGCAAAATCAGACAAGTTGTATACCAATTTGAAACAGCAATATTTGTTGAGGAAGCCAAGCATCAAGGGTGGAGGAAGATTGCCAAAAAGATACCCAGCGGCCATGGTTGATGCTCTGATGGTGTTTATCCATTCAGCCACCATACCATTCTCAGAAGTGTCGCAGAGTGTCAATCTCTCTCTCACATACACACACACACCCAGACAAACTTGTCTCATTGTCAGATTTAACCCTTATCTTAACCTCAACAGCCAAATTCAAATCTTTTTTTGGTATTAAAAATTTCCGCAAGATCTGAATCTCACACAGATAACTGATAAGACTCTGATTTTGTTAAAGACCACACAAAGCCTTAATCAGATATAAACTTTATTACACTTGGCATCAGACTTTTTTTTACTAACAGATCATCAGACATTCTGGGCCACAGTGACACTGGGCTACAGGTCAATGCATGGCCAACATACAACCATTCACACTCACAACTATGGACAATCTAGAACTGCCAAATTGCCTAATGTGCATGTCTTTGGCTTGTGGGTTAAATTAGAGTACCTGGAGGAAAACCCACGCAAGCATAGGAAGAGCAAGCAAACTCCACACAAAAATGGCTGAGCCCCAGACCTTCTTACTGTGAGTGCTAAGCACTATACCACCATGATGCCCGATCTGCACACATGCACAACTATGTGCACACGAACACACACACACTATCTTACCTAACCCTGAACCACCCAATGCTATAATTATTAATGCAGCTTATTATTAATACATTTCTACATATAAATTTAACTCCTATCTTAACCTTGATAACCAAATTAAACATTCCTTTAAAAAAATCTTACAAGATCTCATCTCATATGAACTTGCACACACACAACTGATACAACTATGTGATTTTGTTAAAGACTATACAATGCCACACTATCACCATGTTGTCACTACTGTCCCCCCAGTGCAGCTAACTGGGTTATCAAAGGCCAGCCATGACTCTCACTGTCTGTGGTGAGAGGTATGTAAAAGAACCATTGCTGTCGTTCAAAATGAGTAGGCCATTTGATTGCCATCAGCATGTTTCTGCCCTGCGATAGCCTGGTGAGCTGTCCAGGGTGTACCCCACCCTCACCCAGAGTCGGCTGAGATTGGCGCCAGCCTCCTCTTGGCCCCCTATTAGGATTAAGCAGCTCAGAAAATGAATGAATGGACCACACAATGGCTTTATCACATATTAACTTTATTACAGAGGACATCAGACTTTATTCCGAATAATTTTTAAACTCACCATTCAGTGTAATGAAGAAACAAAGGAAAGATTTACTCACAGATCATCACACAGAGTGGACGGAGCTCCATCCTTTCACCCTGCTGAAGAAGTGACTGATCAGAGGATTGTGTTACAGCCACTACACTTCCTGTGTTCTTACACACAGAGGGAAAGAGACAAAGACCTTCACTTTGGTGTAAGTTAATGTGCATGTTGTTTGTATGAACCACACCTCTATGTGCATAGAAATTATAACAACTTTATTCACCTCCTGAACTTGTACAGTTCCTCTGTTACTTCATTCAAGTTTATACCTGATCTGGAAAATTTGATTTAAATTTACTGACTGAGTGAGAAAGATGACAATCTTTTAAAACACCAACTCAAGAAACCTTCACACTCATTCAGACTTACTGCAGTTTTTTATATTTGATGAAATTCATCAAGATCTTCATTCATCAAGATTCAAGCTGTCATAAGCTCCTGCAAAGCTTGGGGCCAGGGCTTCTGCTCCTTATAAAATAGAAATGTTAGTTATTTTCGTTTTACTAATAATGAGGTTTGCTGGGTTCTTCCCAAATAAACACTGGAAAGTACACTAACTACAATACATTTCCACCTTTATTAGCAGGTAAGATTGCAGCTGTGTGTTTTATATTTGATATTCAGGTTAATTATTTTCTGCACAGATCAGAATAGTAACAAAAATAGCCCTTTGTGTATGAGTCAGTATGCTCAACAAGTCTGCGGTAATGCATACATGTTCAAAATTAATAGGTTTTGTTTCCTGTAAAGAGCAACAGAAACTAACCACAACTGCTATAAGCACGCAAACATGCACACACAAAGCCAATCCTAACATTTACCTCAATAATGAGATTTATTCTTCCAAGGGCATAGATCTTTATGTGAGTCCTTGTAATTGATTGGTCCAAAAGCATATTAAGAATCTTTTACTGTACTTTCCCAACAAACATGCAACGAAAATGAAGAATTACAAGCTCACCTTGCTTGGAGTCAGTGAGCCTAGATGGACACAGTCAGGACAAAAGCGATTATCCTCTGGAGAGATGCTGCTGTACTCTGAACATGAAGAGGATAATGCCCACGACACCCAAGGAGTAGCGCTGAAAGAAGCAAAGGAAGCTCAGAGAGCACTAATAGGTTGGGAAGCCCATGGACCAAGGATTATTGCACCATCCTTTTGAACCAAGAAAAAAAAGATAAACATGAACATCATCCAGTGTTATGCTCCCACCAATGACAGCGTTGATGATGACAAGGACCAGTTTTACAACCGACTTATAAAGATGGCACAAGAAAGATAGACCCAAAAGCAGGACAGACACAGGATACGCAAAAACAAGGTTCCTTTATTTAAGGACTGAGGAGAGAAGGTACTGTGACCGTGTAGGTACAGTGGGCTGGATCGTGATGCGTGCAACGAGAGACGCTAACACTATGACGGCACAAGACGATCTGGCACTGGAGCCGGAGAAATGCGGGACTTTTATCCAGGGGCTGTGATTTGGATCAGGTGGGGATGATCAGGGCGGGGCCGGCAATCACCGCTCGTGCCGGAGGAAATCAGGTAACCTGAACAGGGAGAGAGCAGAGACGAACATGAGACAGGTATGACAATAGGATCTCACACGACTACAGTCTATCATAGAGAAGTACCCAGAGAGAGACATGACCATCTTGATGGGGGACCTAAAGATTGGAAGGGACAACACTGGGTATGAAGACATCATGGGGTGCCATGGACTTGGGGACATGAATGAAAATGGTGAGAGACTAGCAGACTTGTGCACCCTGAACAACCTGGTCATTGGTGGCAGCATATTCCCCTACAAGAACATTCACAAAGCCACCTGGGTGTCACCTGACCACACAACGGAGAAGTAGATCAACCACATCTGCATTAGCAAGAAATTTGGACAGTCCATGCAGGAGGTGAGGGTAAAGAGAGGAGCGGACATGGCTAAAGACCACCACCTGGTGGTGGACAGACTGAAGCTAAAGTTGAAGAAGAACTGGATCACAGTGCACTCAGCACGACACAAGTACAACACAGCCCTTCTGAGAGACACAAGTAAGCAGCAAGGGTTTAAGATGACCCTTAGCAAAACGTTTCAAGTCCTCCAAGACTTGATGGAAGAAGATGGAGGTACCCTCGAGAGCAAGTGGGAAGAAATAAAGGTAGCAGTGATAGGGACATGCCAGGAAGTGCTAGGGACCAAGAAATACCAGCACAAAGATTGGATCTCTGCAGACAGTCTGGGCAAGATCAAGGAAAGGAAAGATAAGAAGATGGCCGTTAACAACAGTTGCACACGAGCTGAGAAAGCACAGGCACAAGCAGAGTACACAGAAGCAAACAAGCAGGCAAAGAAAAGTATTCGGACAAACAAGAAAAAGTACATAGAAGATCTGGCAAACATCAGCAGAAGAAGCAGCAAGAGAGAACAACATGAAAGAGTTGTATGACACAACCAAGAAGCTGGCAGGAAAGTACAGTAGACCTGAAAGACCAGTCAAAGACAAGGATGGAAGACCAATCTTGGGAGATGAACAGCCAAGGAAGAGATGGGTAGAGCACTTTGAGGAGCTTTTAAACAGGCCAGTGCCACCGAATCCACCCAACATAGAACCAGCGAACACAGACCTGCCTATAGATTGTGACATTCCACCCAGAGAAGAAATTCGGAAGGCCATCAAGCAGCTTAGAAATGGGAAAGCGACAGGACCAGACAACATTCCAGCAGAGGTGCTGAAGGCAGATATGGAAACAATGGTGGTGATGCTCTATCCAACTTTTAAGAAGATTTGGGAGGAAGACCATGTGCCAGCAGACTGGAAGGTGGGATACCTTGTAAAGCTTCCAAAGAAGGATGACCTTGGTGCCCGTCAAGATCGTCAGCATCATCAGAAACCCATATGAGGGTCTGTGTTGTAAAGTCATCCATGGAGGACAGCTCACAGAGGTGTTCCAAGTGAGAACTGGCATCAGGCAAGGATGTTTACTCCTGCCCTTTCTCCTCCTTTTGGCAATCCACTGGATCATGAAGACCTCAACAGCCCAAAGAAAGCACGGGATCCAGTGGACGCCTTGGAAACAACTGGACGACCTGGATTTTGCTGACGATCTTGCCCTACTGTCACACAACCAACAGCAGATGCAGGAGAAGACAAAAAACATGGCAGCTGCCTCTGCACAAGTAGGCTTCAACATCCACAAAGGCAAGAGCAAGGTACCCTCAAGATCAACACAGCCAGTAACAACCCAATTACACTGGACGGTGAAGCATTGGAGAAGGTAGAGGCCTTTACTTACCTGGGCAGTGTCATCGACAAGCAGGGAGGCACACACGGGGATGTCAAAGTCATGGGCAGCTTTCATACAACTCCGGAACATCTGGAGCTACAAGGAACTGTCGGTCAAAACTAAAGTCAGGATCTTCAACACCAATGTCAAGGCAGTTCTCCTTTATGGAGCAGAAACATGGAGGATCACAGTAGACCAAGAAAGTACAAGTGTTTGTAAACAGCTGCCTGCGCAAGATACTCCACATCCACTGGCCAGAAACCATCAGCAACAGTGAACTTTGGCAGAGAACAAGTCAGCTAACTGCAGAAGAGGAAATTAAGAAGCATCACTGGGGATGGATTGGACACACCCTGAGGAAGCCAGCAGGTAACACTACCAGACAAGCCTTAAAATGGAACCCGCAAGGCAAACGGAAAAGAGGTAGCCGAGAAACACCTGGCGCAAAGACCTTGAGGCAGACATCCAGACGATGGGAATGACATGGAGCCAACTGGAAAGAAAAGCCCAAGACAGAGATGACTGGAGATCCCTTGTCGGCGGCCTATGCCCCAGGAGGGGTAGTAGGCGTAAGTAAGTAAGTGACAAAACACGTACTGCATCGGGTCTCCATTTTGCATGCTTTTATTAGTATACTTCCGAGTAGTGCACTATACACACTGCAGCCTTACATGTGTAGTATGTGAAACTGAACAGGGCAGTGTTCTCTTAAATCAAATCATGTTGTCCTTATGCTTGTATGGATTTTCTCTGGGTGTTCCATTTTCTTCCAAAATGGATACTCCTGATTGTACCTATGTGTGAGTGTGAATGATTGTAGATGCGTTGCCCCGATGGTCTGGAGCAATGTTAAGGGTGTATCCCACTTTCAAAGTTGGATGGAATAGGCTCCAGCCTCCCCAAGACCATAATAAAGAATTAGCAGTTCTGAATGAATGAATGAATGATAAAAAAATTATTTAACTTTAACAACCATTATCTCATTTTCAACATACTAATCTCATACTAATCAGCAACATAATAATTTCCTAAAAATCCTGATATCATTATTTTGTGACCTCACTGTCACAAAAATCATCTTCTCATATCAGAATATAAACAGTACACCCCAGCACAATTAAAAATTTCTGTATGGAGACCAGACCTCTGCAAGCTGTTACACCCGTAGCCAACTCGCTCCCCGACTCTCACACACAGCGAGCACACTCCCCCGAATTCTAATCACCTGCAGCTCATTTCCGGATCTAAACACCTCCTCCATATAAACCCCCGCTAGACACAATTCAGTGTCTAGCCTTGTTGGATGTTTACGTGTTACACTGCAACTCCTTCTAGCGCTTTGGACTCACCGCTTCTTCTACGCTCGCTCCTCGTCCCGATCTCATCCCTCTTTTCCTGGATCCTTATACACCTCCACGTTGTGTTTGTCCGTTTATGTTCGCCCCTCGTGGCAGGTTTCATTTCCCTCTTCCTCTGTGTTTGTCGGTTTACGTTCGCCCCTCGTGGCAGGTTTCAGTTTTATTCCCGTTAGTGTGTTGCCTGTGTTTTGTGGCTCTCCAAGCCATAATCTCTGGTTCCTATAAACCTGATTCAGATTAACCTTCTGGTCTCCGGATCGTATCGTAACACAAGCCTCCAGTGGATGTCTACTGTAATATATACTTTTGTGAACCTAAACTCCAGTCTAATTTGATCTGATACTAATCACCTCCAAAATCATATCTTTTTAAAAGTAACCCACATTCAAGTAAGGCTGGGCGATTAATATATTTTATTGATTAATTTGAATATTAGAATTTGGACGATGTGTAAAATGAAATTGTGATTTCATTTAAAGCCTACTTTTTTATGCACAGGATTTTCTTCAGAGGCTATGTAAATTCTGTGTTTCACTGGCACTTCACCCAGGATTCTTTCCTGCCTCATGCTTGTTCCATGATAGGCTTCCCCAGTCCCCCTATTTATTAGGGGAAAAAAGCCTGTCTCTTCAACAAATATCCATCAATCCATCCATTTTCTTCTCTTTATCCGAGGTCACAAAGGCAACAAGTCTAGGAGGGAAACCCAGGCATTCCTCTCCCCAGCGACACTCTCTAGCTCCTCCTTTGAGATCCCAAGGCGTTTCCAGGTCAGAAATAAATAATCCTTTCAGCAGGTTCTGGGTATGCCCAGGGGCCTCCACTCAGTTGGACAGACCTAAAAAGGAAGGTGACCAGGAAGCTTTCTAATCAGATATCTGTACCACCTCAACTGACACTTTTCTATGTAGAGGATCAGGCTCTACCTCGAGCTCCTCCTGGAAGATCCTCACCATATCTTAAAGCCTGAGCCAAGATATCCTCCAAAGGAAACTCATTTCAGCCACTTGTATCTGTAGTTTTGTTCTTTTGGTCACTATACAAATCCCATAACCATATTGGAGGATTGGAACAGAAGTACACTGGTAAATCAATGTTGTGGCTGTAGGTAAATGCTGTTAATCATTACTGCTGAAACTCCTGTTGCATTCCACCATCACTCACGGACAGGATCCCGAGATACTTGAACACCTCTGCTTGAGGCAAAAACTCAGCCGCGACTCAGAGGGTTAAGGAACATAAATTTGTGCCTAAAATGGAGAAATGTGCTGATCTGACATATTTAATGAAGTCTTTATATTCATACAGTGTGGTTTACTGGGTGTAAACCTCATTGGAATACCTTTCGGAAACTATATATCCGGACTCAGCATGAGATGTTATATTTTATGTAATATTGTTGGTAATGATTTTAAGTCATTTGGTCTTTTTCTAGATAATTCCTGCAGGTCATTTAGGGAAAAAAATTTACTTTAAGACTTTATTGCTTTAATTTAAAAATGAATTTAATAAAATTATGTTGAATGAATGAACACTTTTTGGATTTGTAAAAATAGTCAGGAAACAGTAATTGGATATAATAAATAATAACAAAATAAATCACTTGGATAAATAAAATGATGAAAGAAAATAAAACAATAACAATATTGAAAGTAATAGTAATATTAATAATGGACACTGAAAAGTATGAAGCAAATGAAGTATGAAGCAAAAGAAATATTTAAAAAATAACTTTTTGCATAGGTATTCACTTGAAAAATGTTTACAAAATAATCATTGCTTTATTTAATAATTAGTAATACACTGCATCAAACATACCTACTATTTATGCCTGAGAAAATACTTCAGTGATTAAATGCTGGCTAAAATATAATAAATATTCAATTTAAAATGGTTATTTAAAAAAACACCAACACAAAGTAATGCTTAAATTGTGAAAATTGTAGAAATATACCATGAACAAAAATCATAGAATTTATATCACTCACCAAAAACATACTAGAATTTGAATTTTACCAAATTCACAGAAACATCAGCACTAAAACTGAACTTACTGACAGATCACATACACAAACATGTTCTCTGTTACACTTTTGGAGCTGCTGATATTTAAAAGCTGGATTATAATATAATGTAAAAACCTGACACTCAGACAGACGCTTCAGCTTCTATCACTCTGTACGGTGTGTCGTCCTCATCAGGTTCAGCTGTAAAATACACGATCATGAACACTTTAAATTCACCTCTTATTAAATGTTAGGGTTTCATTTTATAGCTAATGAAGAACACGGTGAGTTCTTACTTCGAGCTCTGTAACATTTCACTACCAGAATGATGGTCACCAGCACATACGGAGAGGCCGCTGTTACACTGCTGAGGAGCTTCAATACTGATGATGGAGCTTTTTCATGAGATTCAGCTGAAAGGGAAAATATGAGAGTTGCATTTTTTTTATGTTATTGTATAATAACAATAAATAACCAAGAAAATAAGTCAAAAGATGATAATCTATATGATGCTCAAGCAAGTGTACTAATATGGTCCAAGAACCCTTAAACACCCTCCCGCCCTGAATACAAATAATGTCCATTTACAATCCACTTATAATAGTATTCTCTTTTGATCTGTAAAATTACAAATCACTTACTGTTCATATGTAATTTACAAATTGTTTGAATTTAAATAGCAAATTTCTTATTAGAAATACTATTAAATTTGCTGCGATGGCCTGGTGAGCTGTCCAGGGTGTACTCTGCCCTCACCAGAGTCGGTTGAGACGGGCACCAGTCTTTTCATGACCCTTATTAGGATTAAGCGGTTTGGAAAATGAATAAATGATTATTAAATTTGATTCTAGAAAATACTGTGACAAGGTTTTGGAGTTCAGTGCATTCAGTCAAGCTTTTTACACAATTACTATAAGCAATTTTAAAGAACACAGAATTAACCTGTCAGAGCTTTTGGTTTGTGTTTTAGTTTCTGATTTCAGTGTTAGTAGTTTGCCTTCCAGTCTTTTTGTTTCTTCTGGTGGATACTCTTTTTCTTCTAGGATTTTTTCAGTTTATGTCTAGTGTGAGCTTTCCTTTTCCTACTGGACTCAGAAAGAACTTTTCTTTGTTAAGTCACTTGTTGACTGTTTTTATTTTCTGAGAGTTTTTTGTACATGGACCTTTTTTTTCTGAGGCTGCCAAGCTTGTTGCCTTTTTTTTCCTCCACCAATTCCAATAAAGACCTGGGGCCTCATGTACAAAGACTTGCGTGGAATTCTTACTGAAAAATGGCGTACGCTTAAATCCAGAA
>JAQMYF010040241.1:0-12232 GCA_030014195.1 Neosilurus mollespiculum
TGTCACACTCTCCATCTGACAGACAGACAGAGAGAGTCAGTAAATCATTAAGAATCCTAACAATAACCGGATGAGCAGAGGAAGGGTTGGTAAATGATTTATAAAGTACCAATTCAATAACCCCAACTGCTCTCCAGGCACCCCAATGTGTGAGGAAGCTCCGAGTGTGTGTGCTCACTGTTTATGTGTGTGTTCTTACTATGGATGGGTTAAATGCAGAGGCAATAATTTCTCTTGCGGGATTAATACAGTATAGCAAAAAAAGTGTATTTACTTCACACATAGTCAAGCACTATTTAATTTATTCACCAAAACAAATGGGATGAATTATTTAAAATAATTCACTTAAAATAATTAAAGTGCAGTTATGTGCATGAAGTAGTTCTCTCACTGTCTTTGTAACACTAGTTCACGAATTTATGGTAAATATAGAGGGAAACAAGCAGGACTACACTGAAATTTGGGGACTGTGAATGTCACACTTTATGGTACCAGTTTCAGAAAATGACCCATACACTCAATTGCAATATTGTATAAAATGTATATTGTATTGCAGTGATTTCTTTTCATGCTGCATTTTTCTGACTTCCTGTGATTCTACTTTCAAGCTGGCAAATAGAATTATTTCAGTTGGATTTGGGCTTCTATTTCAAGGTTTAGAGAAGTTTGTCTTCTTGGACATATTTTTCATTGACCAGTGACTGATCACCAGTGTGCCAAATGACCAAAAACTCATCACCATTGTTACCAATGACCAATTACTGATCAACATTGTTCTGCCTACATAAACATGGAGAGCAGCTCAATATTGCCATGTCTAAATATTATGGGCTGTTCCAAATTGCCCATTAGTGTGAATGGTTGCATGTGTGGGCCTTGCGATGGTCTGGCGAGCTGAACTCCACCTTTACCCAGTGTCGGCTGAGATAGGCTCCAGCCTCCCTGCCACCCTTATAAGTTGGCAAATGAGTGAATGTACTCAGGCTGAATTATGGTGGTGGAATAGTACCAGGAATGTGTTCTTGGCACACTCTTTTTTTGTGAAACTCACAGTGACAACTGTAATTAGAGCTTCACCTTTTCATCTAGGAAACATCAAAGGGTTTGTTTTTTGTCCAGTAT
Source organism: Neosilurus mollespiculum (assembly GCA_030014195.1). Lineage (NCBI taxonomy): Eukaryota > Metazoa > Chordata > Actinopteri > Siluriformes > Plotosidae > Neosilurus > Neosilurus mollespiculum. The sequence continues at coordinate 1,123 of JAQMYF010040241.1, forward strand.
TAACAATGAACCGTTGCACCTACCTTGTGAACATGTCGGTACTACACTAAATGACAACCTCATGCCACATGAAGAAACGCTTCACCAGTTTTTTTATGCTGGACTCATAATCAGCAGTCAGTGTATTGATCAAATTGATCTAAACGTGGTATGCCGAATGAACGTTTAATGTTTTACAATCCTCAACTGTGTCTGGATAGCTTTATTTGGAAAATTAGGTATAATTCTCCGTCACTCTACCTAGTAGTCATGTGCAGCTCAGAGATGATACTGATAATGTTTTTAATTGAACCTGTGATATCTGATAGATTATGGATATCGACCTGCTAATAGTGAGAATCTGTTTAGATTGGTAAAGCATGCTTGGTGCTTACTCTCTTGAAGAGCATCAGAAGGAGAACTGAAAGCAAAATCTGCCTTTAATTAAAAGCATCTTATTATTTGTCCCTGTTTCTATGATTATTTATGCATAAGCAATGATACTAAGCTGTAGTTTTTAAACTGCTTGTGTTTTGGTCTGGGTGGCACGGTGGTGTAGTGGGTAGCACGTCCACCTCATAGCAAGAAAGTCCTGGGTGCTCTAGTGTTTGAGTGTGGAGTTTGCATGTTTGCACTATGCTTGCATGGGTTTCCTCTTGACACCCTGGTTTCCTCTCACAGTCCAATGACATGCACATTAGGCTAATTGGCTGTGACAAATTGCACCTACGTGTGAGTGTGAATGGTTGTGTGTGTGAATGGTTATGTGTATGTGCGTGTTGACCCTACGATTGTTTGGTGAGTTGTTCAGCACATACCCCACTTTCGTACAGTGTTGCCTGAGATGGGCAACAGCAAATGAGTGATGAGTGAGTGTATTGGTATGACATGTGTCATGTTCTGGGTGAAGATCAGCCTGTGTTCACCTTAAAAGAAACTTCACACCTCAGTGATGTTGAGTGCAGATACAGTAAATGATTGTTCCATTCAATAGCATCTTATTTCCTTGTGTGTGAAAGAGCACTCCGCACTTCACGCAAGCACAAGGAGAACATGCAGATGCAAACACGAACACTTCTTGCTGTGAGGTGACAGAGTTAAGCACTAATCCACCCTTAATTGTTTTAGGAAAAAAATGCCCTTATTAAAAGGAATTAATTTCATTAATTTTTATTAAGTATTTTTATTAAAGCAAAAAGGTTTACTCCCTAAACAAGAATTGTTGTGTCATTTCTGTGGTTACTCTATACTATAACCAGAAGTTTACTGAAATCACTGAACCAGAAAAAAAAATTCCAAGAGTTTCCCTTTTTTTTTTTTTTTTTTTTGTATGAGCACATATACTTAAGTGTTACTTAATAATTCTCTGTGCGTGGTGCGTGGTGAGACTCTCAGCACAGTCATCATTCAGATATTCAAATTTGTTGGACGGTAATTCATCCCAGATATGAAAACGTGTTTTATTTTTTAACAAAACTGGCCCAACAGGAAGCATCATTTGTAAAAGTAACTCAAAATATACGGAACAAATACAAGAAATATCCTTTGTGCACATACTTATGTCTTCCGTATTCCGAAAGAAATGTGAGAATCATTTTCCACTGAAGGTGTTTCTACCTTACTTAGATTTTTAGATATCCATTTAGACAAGCTGAATGCTTTTAGCTTTTAGAAAGAAGCGCTGGGTATTAATGAAGCCACTGAGCATTGACTTATTTTCTTTGTTTCTTGCATTGTAAGTGTTGTGTTGTAGCATAAAATACTAACCACTGAATACCACTTAAATTATATTCCTCCTGATTTTAAGGGTCTTTTGCGGGACCACAGAATCACAGATTTACAGTAACAAGTTTGCTTGTTATTCTACATCTAATATGTTAGTGTTTCGCTATGAATTTCTTACTACTTTTACTTGTAGGGTGTAGGGTGTAATGGTTACACAATGAAATGAGTATCTGGTTTTGTGGAAGCACCATTAAGAGACAAAAACAACAAAGGTTAACCCCATTAATCTTCTGATGAAGACATACAGTGCACCATCCCTCCTATTGCTTCCTTACCTTTCTTGAACAATTACCTCATGCACTCTCTCTCTCTCTCTCTCTCTCCCCCTCCCTCTCTATCTTTCTCTCTCTCTCTCTCTCTCCCTCACTATCTCCCTCACTCTCTCTCTCTCACACACACACACACACACACACACACACACACACACACAGACAGATAAATAAAATACAAGACAGGTATGTACGACACTAGGGGCACTGTGTGTTCAGCACCGGGGCTCCTTACATAGCCTGTGTCCTGCCCGGTCTGACTTTGTTGGCATACCTCGTGTATTTGGCCATTCATAAATCCCATGCAAACTGGTGGAATTCTCTATCAACCAATGACCTTTAACATCAACTCATCAGGAGTCTTTGAATGGCAGGAAAACACGGTGGATGCGATATGAGCATGTAAAATTTCTGCTTCAGATGTGAGGGTGGACTGCAGTGGGAAGTAGATGACCCTGTGTCTTTATTTACTGACCCCAGGATTTATAAATCAGTTCTATAACAGATGCCCACAATCACGTGATGATTGTGAGTAGTGATCAACACCAGCGCTGTTGGCGTTTTCCTGACCGGAAGCGCTTGATCCCGAATTTTATAAATAAATCCAATTTTTTCAGAGTGAATTAATTTTCATTTTAAGCACTCACATCAGTTTATGTGATGAATAATACTGCCTGGCAGCTGGGCAGTGCTCACAGTTTTTTCTGAATTCATGGGCCCCAACTTTTCTACAAAAACAAAGAATTGTAATATTGTAAAAGTATTGCTCAGTCAACCTTGTATGGGAGATATCATGTTCTAGCTCTATAAACTAAACATGGGGAAGTGGCCGTCTGATAAAGGAAATTTTGTCAATAGTCTTTAAAATCCTGGTTTTCAGCACACAGATGATGGATAAAGCAGGAGCCCAACCAGTTGGCGTCAAGATAAGACCCACCAGAATGACATTACATATGATGCTCCATCATAAGAGAGCATTGGACATAGCATTTCCAGGAAGCTAGGGGATGAAGAACCGCTTAGAAGGTATGTGCCCACTATTAAAAGGAAGAATCTTAAGCGATCATTCAGAGTCTAGAAAATAGTCATGGGAGACACTGGACTGTTTTGTTCTGGTCATGTGACCTATGTCCCCAAAGGGTTAAAAGCTCCATATTGACCGATGGTCCACACTGCTTCTTCCTGTATATTGTTGCAGGAAAGCTGGCGCCAATCCCACAGCAGTGACTGATGATCGAGGATCTATTCAGGCTGAATCTACTGTAAGAGCCAGAAAGAGAAGACTGATGTCTTTCGACTGGAAAAAAAAAAATTTTTCTAGTAAATTTTTCATATGTATCATTTATTGATTCATTTGTAAGTCTACATCACAGTATTTTATGTTTTGCAAAATTCTGAAATATTTCATTACGGAATGGGGATATGGTTCAGTGCCTCAAATCTCTTTACTGCCTAGCAACGCCCCTGATGTAAATCCATCTATAAATAGTCCAAACCCCGAAGTCTTAAGGCACTCTGAATTAGAGGGTTGGAGGTGGAGTTTCATTACATTTCAGCTCCAGTTTACTGTTAGTGTAATGATTTCTTTGTGGATTTTGTGTGTTGGTGTATGACCTTTGGAGGTCATACACCAAATATAAAATTCACGCATGAAGCATGGGCTAAACCAGTGTTTTTCAACCTTTTTTGAGCCACGGCACATTTTTTACATTGAACAAATCTTGCCGCACACTACAAACCAAAAATGTTACAAAACGGCACTCTGTAGCTTAATACAGTTTGTGTAATCACAATATAGATTAAACTCACTCAGTGTGAAACCTGGGCCTGTTTAGATGAACACACACGAAGCTCTTCCTCAGCGAGCATCGCGTGTACAGTGGCTTTGCAGGCAGGTGGTATTACCATCTCTGTCACAGTGTGGGACTGTTTTGATTTAGCTTTAAGTTCAGCAGCTACGTAGCTTTGAGGGACCTCTCATTTACCTTTGTGGTTTTTCTCATAAAAGTTGATAAAAACACAGAGAACAAAATAGTCCATCGGTTTGTTTTGAAGTAATGGAAGCTTCGTTTGGAAATGGGTTTAAGCTTGCTCGGCAACGGGGCACTGTTGAACTTCTCGACACACACCAAGCACAACGGAGTGGGTGTCGTCACATCCCTGGTGAAAGTAATGTACATGAAAAGTTCCGCGTGCGCACGAGAAACCTGAGGTAACTGGTGCGCGCGTTAGTTTCTCGTGCGCGCACGATAGTTTCTCTTTTTCCCCCTGTGTCCCTTCAGGGGCTCCGTACATCACTAATTCTCTTGTCTCTAAGAATAATTAAGGCAATTAAGCTCCCTTCTGCCACTCTCTAACATGGAAGAGCATTACATTACTCTGCCAGTCACTACAGCACAGACACTCGACATTGGCCAACGGTAATTGGATAATTTCCCACGGCACACCTGACGATCTCTCACGGCACACTAGTGTGCCGCGGCACAGTGGTTGAAAAACACTGGGCTATACAACCAGGACAGTGAAACAAATTCTGCACCCAGAGAAAAGCGTTAGGGAGGCAGAGAGGTGCCAGAGGGGCACCATTCAACATTGCAGCGACCTCAACGGACCAAGTCTGCTATGCCGCCTGGCAGGCGATTTAGAAAGGGAGCCCACAGCTTATCAAAGTAACTCTCATTCCCCCTTAAAAATCAGCTCAGGCGCTCCATTGGCAAAACTTTAAATATCTCTCCGTACCACTGGTTAACAGTGGGAGGTCTGGGCTTAATCCACTGAAATAAAATGCATCTCCTAGCTAACAAACGTAGCTTATGCAAGAGTTGTTTTTGAGGACCTGAAAGAGAAAAACCTTCTCCTGAAAGATTTAGAAGAAATAAACCGGGATTCATTTGTATTTTTTTTTTGTTGCAAAAATTAGGTTAATTTCCTGTGAGACTTTTACCCAAAATTTTAATACCAAAGGACAGTGCCAAATGCAATGTATGTAGGACCCAACTTCCCACCTGCACATAATACAGAGGGGAGAGATCTCAGGATAGCAAGTGTTCAGAAATTGAGGCGTGTGCTGTAATCTATAGAAAATTCTGTACTGACTCTCTGTAAGTCTGTTACACAAAAAGATCTTATTTACTGATAATATTGCCTTGAACCAAACATCCTGTTCAAACTCAGTTGTCAAGTCTTTGATCCGTAGTCCCTTGATTTTATCAATATTACATGGATTGAAGGACTGTTGCTTTTTATAAAAATAAGAAATAACTTTCTTGTTCTGATGACACTGTAACAAGGAGTCGATAACTGAGGCAACTGGCTGGGCTGCATGAAGGCCCAGGCTATTAATAAAATGTCTAACCTGAAGGTAGCCATAAAAATGTTATTTGGCCATATTTGGCCCTTATTTGTGCAAAAGACAACAGTTTATTATCCTCAAACAGATCACCCACAAATTTAACACCAAGACCGTACCAGTGTTGGAATATATTAATACTAAGTCCTGGGGGAAAGGCCCTGTTCTGTATGATGGGGATAAGGGCTGGTATGAGACGTTTACTTTGAGTGAACTTAACAATCTTCTCCCATGTTTTAATTGTGTTCATCATAATGGGGCTATTTTCAACCTCAATAGGAAGCATAGATTTCTCATTAACAAGAAAGCCGAGTGGAGACAGAGATGGGCGGTGCCAAGTATCAATTTGGGTTTCTTGTACTGACTCCTTAAAATGTGTCAGCCATCCATACACTATGTGTATATGACAAGCCCAGTTATAAAGCTTAAGGTCAGGCAGTGAGAGACCACCACTCTCCCTTGGCAACCGCAGTGTTTTTAGACTAAGACGTGGTTTTTCTCCTATGCCAAACGAATTTAGAAATGGCTCTATCAATATCAGAAAAAAACAGAGTTATTTATCCTCAGGGGAAGCATCTGCATTGGGTACAAAATTCTTGGGAGAACATTCATTTTAATTAAACTCACTCTACCCATCCAAGAGATGGGGAGATCAAACCACCTGATCAAATCACTTTTAACTGAAGATAAGTTGGAAGAGAGATTAAGCTTGTACAAATTATTTAGGTTGTCAGATATCTTCACACCCAAATATGTGAAACCTGAATCGGAACATTTAAAGGGAAAGTTGGGTATGGTACCTTTTTCCCCAAAGTCACCCAAAAGCATTGCTTCAGATTTATCAAAATTAATCTTATAACCTGAGAAACTGCATATAGCTTTATCATAGAAACAAGGGCGGGAACAGAAGTTTTAGGTTGAGTCAGAAACAATTAAAACCTTGTGAATCGTACCACACAGGCTAACCCCTGAAATATTGTCTGCGCACCTTATTGCTTTAGCCAGAAGCTCAATAGCCAGAGCAAATAGCATAGGGGACAAGGGGCAACCCTGTCTTGTGCCTCCTCCAAGGTAGAAGGCCTCCGAAACGGAGCCGTTAACCAGTATTCTTGCCATAGGGGATCAAACTTATTGGCCTATAAGAAGAGCAGCAATCTGAAGGTTTGCCCTTTTTTAAAATAAGTGATATATTGACCAAATTAAGTATTGGTGGTAAGGTGCCACATTCAAACGACTCCGTGAACATTCTGGTAAGAGGGTCCACCAAAAACCTGGACATTTTCTTATAAAATTCAGGGCAGAATCCATCAGGGCCGGGAGCCTTTCCACCCAGTAGAGATTTAACTGTTTTGAGTACCTCCTCTTTTGTGATCGGATGGCAGAGAAGTTCCTTACTCTCAGATGACAATGTTGTAAGATTTATATGATCCAGAAATCTAGCCAAATCCCCACAGTCCTTTGGGCTTTCTGGAGAGTACAGATCTTGATAGAAGTGTTTCATAATATTGACCAGGTGTTTATTTTCAAAAAATGTGACTCGTCTTTTAGTGAAGGAATAACATTGGAATCGGCTCTACCTCTAGCCAGGCGAGCCAGAAGTCTCCCTGGCTTATTTTCAGACTCATATAATCTGTGTCAAGCATAGAAAACTGCAGTTTCTGCTTTTTGCGTAAGAAGATTATCGAGGGCGGAGCGGGCTGCATCTAACTTTAACTGAGATGATTTAGAAAGGGAGAGTTTAAACTCCTTCTCTAGTTTATCAATTTGAGATTCAAGCCCTAATTGTAGTTTGATTGTTTCTTTTTTTTCGCAGATGTAAATGAAATGATGACTCCCCTAATATAAGCTTTAGCAGTTCCCATAATGTTGATGCCGAAACCTCAGATATATTATTAGAAGCAAAAAAGAACCTCAGTTGTTCTTCTAACATGGCAGTAAAAGCAGAGTTACTGAACAAAGAGGAGTTAAGCCTCCAGTGTCGTGAAGTCAAAATAAGGAGGTGTGAGATCTAGACTAACTAGAGAATGATCTGAAAGTGGCATGGCTTTAATATTACATGTTCTAACCCTGTCCAATGCCTGCCTCGAGGTGAGAAAATAATCAATCCTCGAGAAAGAATTATGTGGGCGGGTGTAGGTGTAGTCCTTCATTTTAGGATTCAACAGTCTCCACGCACCGAATAAATTTAAATCACGACACAATGCCTTGGTGGCTACAGCCATTCCAGAAGGACATGTAGATTTCACAGGGCACTGATCTACCTCCGGCAACCAAGCAAGTATTCAGGTCACCTTCCAAAAGTATGAGAGGTGAAGTGTTAGAAGACAAATCAGCCATCAGTTTGGAAAAGAAAGCAGCCTCAAATGTATTTGGGGAATAGATGCAACCCAGAATGAATAGGAAACCCGAAATTATTACATATCTTCCGTCGTGGTCCTTAATACATTTTTCTAGAGTAAAAGGCAGCCTTTTGTGCAACAAAATTGCCACCCCCCCCTACTTTTGGAATTAAAAGAAGATTAGAAAACTTGACCCACCCAATCTCTTCTCAGCTTTACATGTTCAAGGTCACTTAAGTGGGTCTCTTGTATGAAAGCTATGCGGGCTCCCTCCTTCTTGAGAGGTGAAAGAATTTTACACCTTTTTACTATGTTATTAATACCCTTCACATTCCATGTATTCAATTTGGTAACACTCAGCTGCAAAAAATAAGGCATGTCAGAGATATTAGTATCCACAGGAACCTTTAGCTCTTAGACACTAAGAAAAGAGGGAAAAAATAAGAAAATAAATTAATGCTGTCATAAAATAAATGTCGTCCCCAAATGACGACTGTACACAGAAAGAAAACAAACCCCCACCCAAAACAAAAAAAACAACAACCCAAAATCGAATATGACCAATAGGTCTCAAAAACCCCAGTGGTATCACTGGAGGACATGTGGCTAAAGGGGGTCATCACTAAAGAGAGGCACACAAAAAAAGAAACAAAAACCCTCCTAAAAAAGAACCCCCGCTACAGCCTCATACAAATAAAAACAAGTCATATAGCACCCTAATTGTGAAATTGCAAACATTTTTTCTAAAGAAATAAACAAAACATATGATAGTTTCAGGGTCTGCCAGAAACAGAGCCATGTGTGCAATCTTATAATAGTGAATCTCCTGTTAGGAGTAGGAGCCCATAATAAAGCAAAGTATTAGTTATACGAATAAATAACAGTTTTAAGGAGTTTTACACATTATACGACAACCAGTTTTGTAATAACAATTGAGCTCCAAAGCTACCTCTGTTACTGTATTTATAGAATTAACTGCCCAAGCTATTAACAGAGCTGGTTTAAACTGGATGGAATCCTATAGACAAAGTGAGGTATAGTGGAGAGTTACCACAGAGAAAATATTAATGTGTATTCAAAGCTGGACCATTTCTATTGCCGTGTTTATATCCACACCTCACCAAAAAAAGTAAGGTCAGTTCAACGTGTCCAGAAAATGACGGGCCTCGTCTGCTTCTTTGAAACTGCGCTCCGACCCGTTATACTGTATCACAAGTCTGGTTGGGAATCGCCTAGTGAATCTGATATTCTTGTCTATCAGTTTCCGAACCACATCATTAAAGGAGCGATGCTTCAGCCGAACCGCTTTAGACAGGTCCTGATGGATGAAAATACGTGAACCACCATGCTCCAGATTTTTCACTTTTTTTGCGGCTGCCAGGATCTGAGGCTTGTCCTGGGAATTGTGAAGCTTAAGGATCACCGGTCTGGGACGGTCACTCCTCGGTCCTGGGGTCCGATTAGCACGATCCAGCTTTATGCGCCCCTTAGCAGCGGACAAACCAAGCAATGTTGGTAGCCAAGATTCAAAAAATTCAAGAGGGCGTTCACCCTCTGTGCCTTCCTTTAAATTTAGAATCCGTATGTTGTCGTGTCTGCTACGGTTCTCGCCATTGTTGAGCTGTTCGCCCATGTTCACCTGCCTGCTCTCCACCTGAGCGAGGCGCAGCTCCAGCAAGGTGACCTGATCCTCCACGGCTGAGACCCGCCATTCTGCTTCGGTGATGCGATTAGCCTGGCCTTCCAGACTGCTGGCAATTTTGTCCAGGGTGTCGGCTAGTTTCGAGAACTTCTGTTCCATAATTTCACTTATATTTTGGGTTACTTCCCGCACCAGTTCAGCTACATATGAAGCACTAGCATCTTTCTTACTAGCTTGAATCGGCGAAGTAGACACCATGTCAGGCCGCGTAGGGTGGTCAGTGATGTTTGACTGAGTTGTATGCCTCAGCTTGGCCAGCCTTTCTCTCAGAAGCTGTCCACCAGGCTTAGTTGCCATACTATATAATCGTTAACCAAGTTTCAGTTTGGTAAATGGTGCTATTAAAAGCAATAAAGCAATAAATAAAGATACAGTTTTAGGGGGGGTGTGGCTGATGGCTGGCTGAAAGCTGTGCTCCTGCTCTAGTCACATTAATTTAATTTCAATTTCAATTTTTTCAGTGACAAATAAATTTGAAATTGAAAAAATTGAAATTGAAATTAAATTAAATTAATGTTACTAGAGCAGGAGCACAGCTTTCAGCCAGCCATCAGCCACGCCCCCCCCTAAAACTGTATCTTTATTTATTGCTTTATTTTAGGGTTGACAGCAAATTAGCAATTTGTTACTTTTCTAACTACATCTTAAGATGGAGGAAATCGGGGTATCAGGTGCCACTGGGGGCGCTGTGTGTTTTGGACCAATGAACTGTGGAAGGCCTATGGCCTGCCAGTCTGAAATGTCATAATGTCATATACTTGGCCCTCAATAAAGACTTTTTTTATGAATGGAGGTGGCTTACCTTGGCTACCTGAGCGGAAACAATGCCGGAGGAAAAGGGGGAAACGAGCCGAAGTCCTGGTCAGGCTGAGGAAGAGACAACACTAACATCCAAAGTTTAGAAAACAAGCTGGACAAACTACGGGCCAGGATGAGCTTCCACCAGGACATTAGGGACTGCAATGTCTTTATTTTCACGGAGACATGGCTGGACCCCTCAGTCCCTGACTTAGCTATTGTTCCCGAGGGCCTCTCCATTCACCGCCAGGACTGGACAGAGGATTCGGGGACGTGCAGGGGAGGCGGCATGTGTATTATGACCAACAAGCGGTGGTGTGTGGATGTACAAACAGTTCCGTCGAGGTGCTCTCCGGATCTTGAACACCTTATGGTTAAATGCAGACCTTTCTATCTGCCCAGAGAGTTTACAGCAGTGTTCTGTACCGCTGTTTATATCCCACCCGACGCCGACACCACGCGGGCGCTGGACGAGCTGTACGAGGTTATCGACCGGCAGGAAAGCTGCTTTCATCGTGAGCTGGTGACTTTAACAAGGCGAACCTGAAGAAAGTTCTGCCGAAGTACTATCAGCACGTTGACTTTCCAACGCGCGGCCATAACTTTTTGGACAGTGTGTACATGCCTCTTGAACACGCCTACAAAGCCCGCCCCCGACCAGCCTTCGACAAATCAGATCACTCCTCCGTCCTGCTGCTACAAGCCTATAGGCAGAAGCTGAAGCGCGAGCAGCCGGTGACGCACTCGGTTCAGCACTGGACCGACCAATCAGACAACGTCCTGCATCCGCACTACAGACTGGGAAGTCTTCCGGACTGCAGCCGGCGAGGGAAATGTGAATGAGTACGCTGAATACATTACCGGATACATTCACAAATGCATCGATGAC
>JAQMYF010040242.1:0-12225 GCA_030014195.1 Neosilurus mollespiculum
CATCACCTGATATGCATTAAATCCAATAAGCATTCAAGTTTATACAGCTTGGAGTTGGAAATTATGGATAAAATGATCATATGGTCGAAATAATCACTTGCCTAATAATTGTGCACACAGTGTATATATATATATATATATAGGGCGCCAGCCTCCCCGCGACCCTAATTAGGAATAAGCGGTTCAGAAAATGACATGACATGTATATATATATATAAATAATGTATATGTAATTATAAATTACCAGCAGGAAAAATGTGTGGCGGTTCCCTTCCTCCACCTAACCAAGGCACCTAACCCTCAAATGCTCTCCGGGCGCCTCAAAGTGTGTGGCAGCCCACTGCTCCGAATGTGTGTGCGCGCCTTTCTGAATGGGTTAAATGCAGAGGCAATAATTTCCCTTGAGGGTATAGAAAAATATATAAATAATATAGACACCTGACACACACACACACACACACAAGGATCAGTACCTGCTTTGTTTGGTAAAAACGTAAGAATATGTTATTGTAAAGCTTATATAAATCCACTTAAATATACACCACTGAACACTTTGGGCAAGCTTGAGCATTGGGTGCACTGGGTGTTGTATTTGTCTTTAACAGCTATATGCCAGACTTATACAAGCAGATTTAATATCATGGAAAGCGTCCTTTGTACCGTCACTGACACAACAGCCTATGTACTGAGCTCGAGTGTGTTTACAAACGCCTGGCACTTTACTCGAATTTACTGAGTGGGATCATAGGCTTTCTAATGTAAAGTATCGAGAAAGTCTGTGATTAGTAACCCAACACCAGTGGGTTAAAGGTTGACGTTTTCAGACGAAGGCAAGTAGGCAAAATGGTAAACTAATGTGAATGTTGGCTGGTAGGTGATATGCACCGGAAATTTACAATTTACACACACATTGTGCTTCGTAGGGGAAAATATGGACAAGCATTAACTTCCTGACATGAAACTCTGTATATTCCCTGTAATCATATAATAATAATAATAATAATAATAATAATAATAATAATAAATCTGCTGTGTAACAGTGTTGTAACAGTTGACACAGAGATGTGTATATCTTTAAGACGTTGCCTCTAGCTGCGCCAGTAGATGGGGCCATGTTTTTTTAGTTAGTTGAGCGGCACGCTCGCTATGGTTTGACGTTTATTTTTGAACTTTATTTATCATTTTTGCCTCTCAACTCAAAATGACATTTTGGGTTATGTGTTTATTTACTCATGTGTGAAGTAATAGACACACAAACAGACTTTGTAAAGTTGAGTTATATTTAATAAATGACCAGCGCTGTGGACAAGCCCAATGCATTGTGGCTGTATCTGTTCCAGAACACACACAAGCTAAGTTAACCTAACTTAGCCTCCGACCACGAACCCAAAGTGTTACAGTGTGACATCAGACGTCAGGCCACACAAGTCCACCTACTGCTGCTAGATGTTGCCATTGTCTTTATCTACAAGACTTCTGTATAAGCGAGTGGTGACTGTTAGGCAATATGCATCAAAAGTGTACAGTTTATACACACACATCTTGCTTTGTAGAGGAAAATATGCACGCTCATTAACCCCCAAAAAGAAACTGGGCAAAACAGTAAAGTGTTTGCATGCGTACATGCCATCGAATCTATCTCAGATAATCAGATACCACTGAATCTTTCGCGGACAGACACTGGAATTTATATAGACACACACACACACACACACACACACACACACACATATATATATACAAATTAATTAATATATGCAAATTAATTGAAACAACACTAGTACAGTGATTTGCTCTTTGGCTATATACCCCTTCACTGGGTTTGATGTATGACACGGAGGCAGATCTTGTCGAAAAATGCCAGATCCATCTGGAAACCTTTTTTTCAGCTCTGGAACCACTCTTCGTCAGAGAACCTTGATGTATTACGGTCCGCGCATCATGCCTTCAATAACATGCAATCCACCAACTCCATCATAACAAGCCCAAAACATCTTTTTCAAGGAGTGTTTTACAAACTGATTGATGTGGGACCCTCACAGTTTCTCCCCAGAGGATCTGCAAACATGCTAACTTCTTTGTCCTTGAACGAAAAAATGAGTCTCACCACTGAACAAAACTTTTTTTCCCATTGCTCTTTTGTCCAGTTCTTGTATTTCAGACCCCATCTGTAGCAATTTTTCTTCATAGCTTTCATCAAGAGTTGCTTTTTTACAGGTTGTTTTGCCGTAAGTCTTCGCATTAACCATCTAGTCTGAAGAAAAAAAAAAAAAAAAAACATCAGTCAACCTTTTTGAAAAAAAAAACAAAAAACAACAACCTTTTCATCACTGTTGTGAGCCTAAAACTGACCTTATGCTAAAAGAAAGGAAAATAGCACTTTGTTTCAATTAATTTGCACAAGGGTGTAGTTTAGACTTAAGAAAAATAACTGCTGCTTACAAAGCAGGTGCAGGATATACAAAGTTATCACAGAGTTTCCAAGTGTCAAGAACAAAAGTGAGAAGAATCATGAAGTAATTCAGAGTGTCACACAGTACAGAACAATCCTGGCAGTTAAAGATTTCAAAAACTCTGGAAAGAAAACTAGTGAGAGATGTGTGAATAATTCAGGAACTGAAGTTTCATAGACCAAGACGATCACTAAAGCCCTGCACATGAATGGACTGTGAGGTTACAGACAAAGAACTCAACTTCTGCAAAGCATACCTTCACGCCAAACTAAATCATGCTAAGGACAACCTGGAGAAAGAGCATGATTACTGGAAGCATATTTTTTGGTCAGATGAGACAAAACTAGAGCTCTCTGGCAATAAGTATGTTGCTTATGTTTGGAGAAAGAAGGAAGAGGCGTGTAACCCAAAGTACTCCGATCCCAAAGTTAAACATGGCAGTGGAGGTATCCTGCTGTGGGGACGCTTCAGTGAGTCTGGAACTGGGTGTCAAAGTGAAAGGAATCATGAAGAAAAAGGATATGTGAAGATTTTGAAACTAAACCTGAAGCAGTCAGCAGCAAAACTGGGTCTAGGTCATCACTTTATCTTCTAACACGACAACAACCCAAAACATGTTGCTCCTGGTGAAGAACTACCTGCCGAAGACCAAAGTAAACGTTATTGACTGGCATGCACAAAGCCCTGACTTGAATCCTACTGAAACGCTGTGAGATAAATTGAAGACTAAGGTTCATGCTAGAAATCCATCAAATCTGGAGCTTGAGAGCTTCCCCAAAAACGAATGGGCTGAGATTCCTCAGGAGACATGTCTGAAACTTGCTGAAAACTACAACAAATGACTGCAGACTGTTAGAAAAAAATGACACACGATTGACTATTATCATCAAGGGAGCTAATAATTTTGTCCTCATCTGTGTACATACAAACACACACACACACACACACACACACACACACACACACACACACACACACAAGGGTGGGCTGTAAAGTTTATAGGCTGACCATGATGCAATGGTTGAATTTGACCAAATGTGCTTTATTTTTCCCCTGCAGTCACATTCCTCTTCTATCAGCGTTGCAGTGCTTGCATCCTGATGGTGAGTGGCATTACTCAATCTTAGTCAGCTTATAAACTTTTCTTACATACAGCGGTTTGCAAAAGTATTCATAACCCTTGAACTTCTCCACAACAAGACCAACACAAAGTGTCAAATAATTGTGAAGTGGAAGGAAAATTATGTTTATCAAAACTGCTTAGGTTGCTGAAAAGAAGATGAAGAAAATTTCAAACAAATAAAAATCTGAAAAGTGTGGCATGCATTTGCATTCAGCCCCATTGAATCAATACTTTATCTCTACCAGCTTTGCACATTTAGAGACTGAATTTTTTGCCCATTCTATATTGCACAAAAACTCAAGCTCAATCAGATTTAAAGGAGAGCATCTGTGAACAGCAATTGTCAGGCCTTCCCACAGATTCTCAATTGGATTTTGGTCTAGATTTTGACTGGGCCATTCTAACACATAAATATGCTTTGTCTAAACCATTCCATTGTAGCTCTGGCTGTATGTTTAGTGATGTTGTCCTGCTGAATGGTGAACCTCCACCCCAGTCTCAAGTCTTTTGCAGACTCTTAACAGGTTTTCTTCCAAGAATGCCCTGTGTTTGGCTCAATCAATCTTCCCATCAACTCTGAGAAGCTTCTCTGTCCCTGCTAAAGAAAAGCATCCCCACAGCATGATGATGCTAATACTATGTTTCATGGTGGGGATGGTGTGTTCAGGGTGACATGCCCTGTTATTTTCCCACTGTTTTGCATTTAGGCCAAAAAGTAAAATTTTGGTCTTATCTGTCCACGACACCTTCCACATGTTTGCGGCAAACTGCAAACAGGCCTTCTTATGGTTTCCTTTCAACGATGGCTTTCTTCTTTGCACTCTTCCATAAAGGTCAGATTGGTGGAGTGCATGACTAAAAGTGTGGACAGGTTCGCCCCTCTGAGTTGTAGGTAGGTGGAAGGTTTCTTTATTTTACCAGGTAAAATGTTTAAGAACCAATTCTCATTTAAAACATGACCTGGCCAAGAGGCCCCAGTAGGAAAAATACATAAACATACCAATAAGCACATAAACATATGTGGATCTCTGCAGCTCCTTCAGAGTTACCATGGGCCTCTTCGCTGCTTCTCTGACAAATACTCTCCTTGCCCGTCCTGTGGACACAACCATGTCTTGGTAGGTTTGCAGTTGTGCGATACTTTTTCCATTTTCATATGATGGATTGTGAGATGTGCAAGGCCTGAGATATTTTTTTATAACCTAACCCTGCTTTACCACAACTTTATCCCTCACCTGTCTGGTGTGTTCCTTGGGCTTCATGATGCTGTTTGCTCACTAATGTTCTCGAACAAACCTCTGAGGCCTTTACAGAATAGTTTATACTGAAATTAGGTTACGCACAGGTGGACTCTATTAGGTGACTTCTTAAGGCAATTGGATTTCATTTAGGGGTATCAGAGTAAAGGGGGCTGAATACAAATGCACACCACTCTTGAGATTTTTATTTCTGAAAGCAATGTGAGGATGATGATGAAGAAATATAATTTCATGAAACAATACATGTCACACAATCTTAAGACAGGGCCTGAATGATTTTGAATGTGTACAGCTCCACCCACATGGTCCACAAAGGTACAGCTACTGTTCTGCATGATTCTGCTAATGGCAGCAGAGATTATTCTGTTCACTCAGGTGTGGAAATGCTCATGTTTTTGGAGAATACTTGGACAAGTGAAATTCTTCCCACAATGTCCACAGTGATACCTCTTCTTGCCTGTGTGGATACGCTCATGTTGTTGGAGATTACTCAGAAAAGTAAAACCTTTCCCACACTGTCCACAATGATACGGCTTCTCTCCTGTGTGGATACGCTCATGCAGCCGGAGAGAACATGGAAATTTAAAACTTTTTAAACAATGTACACAGTGATAAGGTTTCACTCCTGTGTGGATGAGTTCATGCAATTGAAGATTACTTTGCCGAGTGAAACTCTTCCCACACTGTCCACAGCAATAAGGCTTTTCTCCGGTGTGGATACGCTCATGCAGTTGCAAATAACTCAGCTGAGTGAAACGCTTCCCACACTGTCTACAGAGATATGGCTTCACTGCTGAGTGGATACGCTCATGCCGTTGAAGATTACTCCGATAAGTAAACCTCTTCCCACACTGTTCACAGTGATACGGCTTCACTTCTGTGTGTATATACTCATGCCGTTGGAGATTACTTTGCTGAGTAAAACGCTTCCCACACTGCCCACAGCAATATGGCTTCTCTCCTGTGTGGATACGCTCATGTAGTTGGAGATTACTCTGCTGAGTAAAATTCTTCCCACACTGTTCACAGTGATACGGCTTTTCTCCTGAGTGGATACGTTCATGCTGTTGGAGATGACTCTGATAAGTAAAACTCTTCCCACACTGTCCACAGTCATACGGCTTTTCTCCTGTGTGGATACGCTCATGTCGTCTGAGAGAACTCTGCCGTGTAAAACTGTTCCCACACTGTGAGCAGTCATACAGCTTCTTTCCTGTTTGCATACTTGTGATTTTTTTAAATCCCTACTTTTAGTATTGTCATCCCACAATCTGTGCAGTAGTGCATCTGAAAAACATAAAAAGAATAAAATGATTGATGTTTAATATTTCAAATTTTCCCCCATATCATCATGAAATATAACATAATATTAATATTGTAATGCAGCTTGAGCACAAAATCACCCCACCCTAAATTTGAGGGATGCAGATGGAACTGCTAAGTTAACAATAATATAGTTATAGACAAACGTTTTGTCACGTGTTCCTGATATTGACAACAACTGATAACTTCACTTCTGATTAAGCGATTTTCATCAGCTATGCCTTACATTAATCCTACAAGTATACAGATTGTTTTGTGAAAGCAACAGGAAATTGTAAATTTATTTATACTTTTTATAGCTAATAAAAGACGAACATACCCATTCTAGGCTGGACAAAAAACTTGTCGCAATCATGTAACATCAAATTCTGGATCAAAGTAATTACAAGTTCAAGAATTCCAATGTATATGTGCTCTTTTGTACATTTACAAATAGTGGTAAACATCTATTCAGTAGAATTAGTAAAATTACTAAAATATAATTAGTAAAATTAGTCAAATATAATTAGTAAAATTTGTAAAAAATAATGAAAAGTGCTTTATTAACTAAATATACATAAAATACATATATTAAAGCAGCTTTCAGGCAATTTATAAATTGTTTTTGCAAACACTGCAGAAACCTTTAAGATCTCCTAAAAGCAAATGAAAATAATTTGCAAGCAGCAGAAAGAAATTTCAGACACCGTTGGAACACAGTGGTAAGCTCTGTCATGCAAGGAAAACTATCCACAAAACTGGCTGCCTGATGACTCCCTCAAAAGCTCCATTAGGACATATAGCTAGCAATGTCTGCTTCAGCATGAACTGTGCATCATTTTTCTTCCAGTGGTCACCATACACCGTATAGGTCTTGTACAAGACACAGCTAGAAGACGTGCTTACCAGAAACACGGAGGAAAAAAATTATATTTGAGATGAATTATTAATTCAATATCATATCGCTATGCCACCAATGTTGTTACTGGCCATCTAGAAAATTGCTGGACCCAGAGTTCACCGAAGAGCCAGTCATGTATGAAAGCGAAACATCATAGTTTTACGTCACCTCCAGTACATAGGGATCACAAAGCAAGATGAGTGTTAACATTACCAGACGCAAATATCAACAGATTATTACTTCCCATTATGTTTCCAACCTACAGGTGGCTCAGATTTCTCACCATAGGGTTTTCTGACGATTTGATGAATGAGCTGCCCTCTAAAATAGCTTACTTGTGCATAAAAAATGGATTTCAAGTGTCTTAGGCCTTAATAATTTTAGAAGCACTTACGAATTCTTATTATTTGTAATTTGATCATCTTGAAGGTGTCTGATTCTTTTAATATGATAATTATTCATCGTGACAACCACCTGGGAGTCTGGTATGATCATGGCCATGTTTGCAAAGTCACTATTGACCTGGAGTGATGCTTTTAATTTTTCAATATGATGTTATATTTGCCACATGACAAGACTTTTGTCCAGGCAAGCTATAATTAGAAGTCAAAGTTGATTAAAATCGGTTAATAGGTTGGTGAGATATGGGCTTTTATACATGAATGTCTACATGTGCAACAAGACTTTTGTCAATGAATGTATGTGACAGTTATACCTAGTCTAGTTGTCTGAGCAGGTTCACCTATCAAACATGTATGATAAGATTGAGTAGAATAACTTTTAATACATCCACATCCTCTGGATTATGAGAAACACAGCATAGTTACTATGTTGTTCAAATTTGAAAAAATATACAAGACCATTTACACAAATTATGAAAAATGTAAACACCATACATCTGCCAAAACATTTAATCCTACTAGGGTTGCGGGGATCTCAGCTGACTCTCAGTGAAGGTGGGGTACACCCTCAACAGCTTGCCTTTGGAACAGCCAATTCGCCTAATGTCTTCACTGTTTAAAGGAAACCAGAGAAATACAGGCAACCATGGGCAGAACATGCTACCTACACAAAGAAATGTCACTGACGAGCCTGGGACTCGAACTTAGGCCCTTCTTGCTGTAAGGTGGACATGCTAACCACTACATCATTAATAATTTAGTTTGAAGTGTACACTAATCATCTCTCTGACAGAGAAGATAGCATTAGAGGTACACATCCAGACTTGAGAGGGCTAGTGAGAACAAGAGTAGAATTGTTTCTGCAGTGGCAAACCTGAAAGCCTTAGGTGGAGACAGCAACCCCTCAATTTGGCGGCATACTTGTAAAGACAAAGGAACCACTAAAGCTTGCCCAGAGAACCACCACCATCTCCACTTCACATGTCAAACAGGTTTGCTCTCCTTAGTGAGACACCTACTGAACCTGAGAGAGCTCTGGTCATAGAAAGCTCTATTTTAAGGCATGTGAGATTAGCTAGGCCTTTATGGGCACTTTCTTAGGCAAGCGCAGATTCTCTTGACTTTGTACTTTTGAGGGCATGCACCGCTTGCTGTTTACAGATGTATAAGTAGTGACCTCTCTGTAAATTCTAATGTTGGTATTCAACAAGGTTCTGTTCTAGACCCACTGTTTTGTTTTTTTTTCTCTATACATGCTTCTTTGGGTAATATTATTCATGAGCATGGTATTAGCTTCCACTGTTAGGCTAATAATTTAATAAATTTATTTGTATGTGTAAGCAGCAGGAGGAGTCAAGTATAATTTTGTTCTGTGCATGAGGAGCAAAAAAGGACTCACTTGAAGTACAAAAAGTGCTTGCACAAATTAAAAAGGATCTCACGTGAAGTCAGCTGGCTTCACTGGGTATATTTAATTTCATGTTCTATGTGTATTGATATAATTACACTGACCAAGACCCACATTCCTGAAGCTCAGGAGCAAAAAAGAAACAGAGCTTAGTTCCCCTGCACCATCCCCAAAAAATCAACTGTGATCTCACCATGCTTCAGCAGCAATCAGGCAAGCACCTGCAAGGTCAAGTCATGCATTGCCAAATATCTGCATAATTTCCAAGAAGGAAAAGCCCAGAGAAGGACCACAGATAAAACGTGTCACTGCCAAGCTGAGACATATGATGTAGGTAAGAAAATCTATCTTGAACTTTCATCTTTTATCACATCGCTATTATATCTTAAAAATGATCATTTTAATTTTATCACACTCCCATTATAATACCCTTTTATATTATATTTTTTTCTGTTACCTTTGATACTGGAATTTTCATGGGCCATTTGTGATAGAATAGTACTGGAAAGTTACGTTATTGAAAATATTACTTTAAAATGTGTTATGTTTTATTTTTATTCGAGTATTTTAAGATAAGTAACTACTGAGAAAGCAGATAAAGCTATTCTCAAACACATTAGAGACTGATTGTGTTGCCATTGAAGTCAAATACCATACCAGTTCTTATCGACAGTATACAGGATTTCTACGGCATCGGAGACCTCCAGGTTATATATGTTCCAGTTTAGTTTCAAATACACTTACTCAAATATACAAGTTCTTGGGAAAACTTTATTATTATTTTTTACTTGATACTTGAACACCTCCACTTGGGGCAGGACCTCATTCCAGGAACTGTCTCCCGGCTGGTCTGGGAACGCCTGCGCGTTCCCTCGGAAGGGCTGGAGAAAGTGGCTGGGGAGAGGGACTGGCTGCCCCAATTTTGCACATTTTTACCGAAATTTCGCGATATTTTTATTTCCTTGATCAATAATCCATTTAACGTCTAATCAGACCATGTAAATTAATAATACAATATGTTTTAATATATATAAAGTGTAGTTTTAAGCATGATGGCATGTTTTATTTCATCAGTATGTATTTCCAAAATGCGAACATTTCATACAACATGTTTTGGAAAGTCTTGTTTTAGTCTCTATGCAATATATTGCTATGAAAAGCCTAATTTGTATTGGATATCTCAAGGCAGAAATATTGAAGCTGGCCACAATTATAGTCGATCGGACCGACTAATAACTGGCAGCTTGTTCCACAGGCAAGGTATGCTGTGAGCAAAGCTCCATCCCCTCATACACAAGTTATAGCTACTAATATAGTAGTTCAGATACACTGTCTGCCGGTAACAGACACAATCTGATGCATAAATGATTCACCCAGTCCGCACGGAATAATCTGCAACAAAGGGACAATTTCTGGATGCAGTTATTACTAGTTAACTACTACGTATAATTTACTATATTGGAAAATAATATTAACTCATACAAATGACTGTAGTACAGAGTAGTGTACGATTGTGTGTATTTAACAATAAACATTCATACAAAATGAACCTAACCTGCATGATACATCCAGAAATCATCCTTTATTTCTTGGTCATTCATGCAGAATCCTCATCTCTGAGCTGGAAACCTACTTTTAGTAGACCTACCTTTAGTGGTCAATCTGACATAGCTATCCACACCTTTAAGTTACCACAGTGCCATGAAAACACATTTTCTAGCCACATTTGGAGGGTATCATTTGCCGAACTTGCTTAATCTTGCTATTACGGACGCGGGAGGATGGAGCCTATCTTAGCAGACTCTGGGAGAAGGTGGGGTACACCCTGAACAGCTTGCCAGCCCATCACGGAGCAAAGAACACACACAACAATTTACACTCTTACACCTAGGGGCAATTTAAAACAGTCAATTAGCCTAATGTACATGTCTTTGGACTGTGGAAAAAACCGGAGTAACTGTAGGAAACCCATGCAAGCACGAGGAGAACATGCAAACTTCATAGAGAAACGTCCTCGCCAAGCCTGGGACTCAAACCCACAACCTTCTTGCTGTGAGGTGCCACTCACTCATTAAATAATTTTCTAAGTTGCTTAATTCTAATTACGGTCACTGGTAGGCTGACGCCTATCTCAGCCAACTCCGGGCGAAAGGCCACTGCAGGGCCAATACTCATACAACCATTCACAATCACATTCACTCTCACACCTAGGGGCAATTTGGAAGAGCCAGTCAGCCTACTGGGCATGTTTTGGACTGTGGGAGGAAACCAGAGTACCCAGACAAAACCCATGCAAGCACGGGAAGAACATGCAAACTCCAGAAACAAACGCACGAGCCCAGGAATCGAACCCACCTACTTGCTGTGAGGTGCCACTGTGCCATCCTACTTCATACTATAGTGAAATAGTGGCAAAACCAGCATGGTGAGCTTATAAACAAAACTAATCTAAAATAGCTCATTTCTGAGCATGTTTACACTCGTGGGTAAACAGCAGTGTAGCAGACGTCTTTAACCTTTGAATCTTTGCCCGATCACGCGCAAACATTACAGCGAAATACCGGAAGTTAATATTGCACCGGAAGTAAGGAATGAATACACCGGACAACAGTAAAATTCCGGGGTATACCTTTATATATATCATGCACATTTTGTGAGGGAATTGGCTTGACAATCATTTATTTTATCCGCTAACCTAAAAAAAATCCTCAGCAAAACAGGCAAAGAATCCATTTATATTTACCTAGCACCCCCCCCCCCCGAGCTGTAAGTGAATATTTTAAGCGTGGATACAGGGCAAAATACACAATACCTTTACAAAAAATACTATTACAATCACATTCTCAACCAACTCTGCATATTACTGAGATCACGTAACTCAAAAAAAACACGATTTGGTCCCTAAACCGTTCATTTATTCTTCGTCACCTTTTACTGCGGTGGTGCACTACCCTGTTCAAGCTGCATATTGCCACCTACTGTGTTGGGGTGCAACAGCATGACATCAAGAACACTGGAAATTAAAGGCTTACCCGGAAGTCTCTTAACGTGCAATACCACCGGGATCCGCTAGGGACTGGCTGCAGAAGACTTCCGGTTCCATAGACTTCCATTCAAAAATCGCAGGTCCACAAATCATTTTGGTTAATTGACTATCAGTCTTATCTATTCTGTGTATGTTTTTTTTCTTCTAATAGTCCCACGGTGCTCTAAACAGAACACCTGTTTTCAGAGGTTTGTTTCTGCATCACTTTGTAAGAAATGTGTTACAATTTTTATTTACAACATTAATATCTGCTGATAATATACCTAACATGCTTGTACTGTAAATTGAAGAGGTATTCACTGAAAACTGATGGACCAGCACTAACAGAGGGA